>CH000880.1:117943-174446 GCA_000149265.1 Ciona savignyi | reverse complement strand
AGGTAGACTTAATATTCAAGCAAACAGACATGAGGCACGATTGCTTAAAACTCACCCAGTTCTGTTCCACGCGACTGGTTTCATAATTCCGATCGTTCGAATGATGATCGTTGTGTTTAGAAGTTGGGGAAGTGGTGGTGTGTGGGTGGGGTTTCGAACCTGGGATGAATGGGTTGGGAATATTGGTTGAAGGTATTTGTGAGTTTAACATGATGTTTACCGGATCCGTATCTTTTTCTTTCTCTTTGATTTGATGAATCTGCGTGGCCATTAGATACGTTCTGGTAGGTATGTTCAACCACTGAGTCATCGATACGACTGACATCCACTGTGCTGGAGTACGAATAATAATCCTTGTTCCTCTTTTCACCTCGGTCTCTTCCATCCATCGTCGAGTGACGACCACGGTCAGGAACGTCGCGGGAGTCGTGTCGTCTCCGCGAGCTGGAACTGTGGCTGGAATTCCTGCGGCTCCCATGGTAATTGCGCGAATCGAAGTTATTGGATTCTCGTACAGAGCTGTCGGACGTTCTGTAGCTCTTTTCTCGTAAAGACACATTTTCTATTGATTTTTCATGTGATCGTGAGTAATGTCGGTCGTGAGGCTTCTCATATCGTTCACGTGAATGTGTTCGGGCGCTGGTAGTCCGTTCACTATGTTTCCGTTGGGAGTGGTGGGGGCTGGTTTGCCCACCGAACACCTCATCGTATTGTTGGGTGCCGTCAGGTTGGCGTGGGTCATCGTGGCGATGACGTCGTTCACCCTGCGGATCCACTTTACCACGTCTGTGCGAGGTTGCGTCGTTTCCTGACGATTCATCTTCATTCACTGCGTCTGGGATCCTGAAGAATGGAATATATATGAGATTTGCATCAAACATTATATTGGGTTATGCGGCAGAAACTCCATATATATCTTTTGTTGGGATCTAAACACCTTCATTAATACAAAGGAATAACATTTTTGTGGTTGTTCTTATTGCTCGACTATTACATTTTGTGAGTGGCTATAAAAGATATTAGCCCCTAAAAAATTGTAAATCAGTAATATAAAAGATTTTTTTGTAACTATTTATATGCAAAAAAACAAAAATATATAACAACATCAAAAAATGCATTTTGTTAAGAATTTTTTAGTCAGAAATTTTGTAATTAAATGTTTACTGTCTTTGTGTTAAAGGTTTTGTTTTTGCGATTGTTTTCATTTATCACAGGAATGTAGGCATAAGCGCCAAGTTTCTAAAATGCGTAAGGGTGCGAATACAAAGTTCGCGCGAGAATTTTTTTGAAGGTACATTTGTTGATCACTGAAATATCTTCAAAATAACTGTCTTTCAGGCTGACATAATGGCAAAGCGAAGCGGTTAAATAAGAGGTAGCAGATTCTTAAAAACTTCAACGTTAATAAAATAAATAAGCGACTGTAAAAATTCTCCCTGCCAGCGCGGAAAGGCCAACGATCCTTAATAAACAGACTAAAGGTCTTCTCTTTTATGACAAGTCGTGGCCGTCGTGGTTAGCTTTGCGTTTGCTAAAATAACTGATAAATGTCTGTCTTTGACGTTACGACATGATATGCCTACTTAAATTGCTCTAAAAAGAAGAAATAATATAAAATGCATTCGATTACAAAGTAATTTAAAATATTTCCATCGCGCTAGAAACAACGCTGCGTTTTTTTACGAATTTAATTATTCCTAAGCGCACTAAAACAGTTGCCACTTATAAGGACTTTATAAACTATAGTTTTGCTTCTGGTTCTCAATAATAATTTCATTGGGATAAGGTATAACACGCACTTACTTTGTTTCATAACAATGGTGGCTGTTGCATATTTGGCCAATAAAAGACAAAGGAATCGTGGATTCATGACAAAATAAAGTGCATTGTTATGCAGAAAGTGAACATTAATAAATACTGTTTAACTTGTTTTTTATATTAGGTGCAATTTTAAAATTCGTTATTCATTTAAATACGGAAGTATAAATAAACTAAATCTGTTAGGTTCCATGCGCCGTAAAACGATTGAATGAAAATCCAGATTTAGACAAAAATTTGAATACTCACCAATGGGATGGATACATCGCTGAATAAACTTAACATGTTAAGTTTATGAATTTTATTCATGTTTTGTCCTGTGCTAACCGCCAACCGTACGAGTTTTAATAAAGAAATACCTACCTATTTCTTCCATTGTTACCGCGGGCTCACGGGCAACATCGTATTTGCACGCATTATCATAAAGAAACACGTGTACCCTTTTCGCGAAGATGCGAGTGATATAAGTGGCGGTAAGATAAAAAATCTGACGTTATGCAGTGAGTGCGTGGTTCGTTTTGAACCAACGTTATCGTTTGGCAGTTGGTGTATCGATCGAATATATTATACTTATTGGTAGGCCTAAATCGTACAATTAGATATCTGTTTTTACAAAACTAACTATCAAAATATGATAAAAAATATATATCCATCTCAACTGAAATTTTTTTTTAAAGCATCCAAATATGAGCGGGTGCGCGGCACCTGCGCACCCGCTAACTTGGCGCCTATGAATGTAGGTGATGCAACATAAGGCAAACTCAACCGGAGATATATTATACAAATCTTATTTTTGAAACAAATGTTAATAAGAGTTGAATTCCATACTAATTCAAGCCGACAAAACAAACCAATATAAACCCACCCACCTTCTACTGTTGAGTTTACGACTTTCAGGTGGGCTCTCTTTCCTTAACGAATTCGATCTTGTAACAGAAATAGCCGATAAATTTGATAAAACGCCCTTTTTATTGCCTCTACCAGTGATGATTTTCTAAAATTGTAATAACAACATTTATACAATATATAATATACAATGAAATCATAGAGTTAAATGTTGATCTCTGTATTTAAATGTGTGAGGGCTGTTGCTATGTAGATCTAGTTGGAAAAGGTGCTTCTTTAAATCAATATAAAAGAAAGTAAGTACATTGTTCGTTTCTGGATTACCAACAAGTTGTTAACAGAAGTATTTCCACCTAATTGTTACAACTTACAAGTAACTAATCATAAATGTCATTGATCACATATTAGGAGAACATCACCATTATTATTTATGTAAAAATTACCTTTTCTACAGGAACCGGTGTTATGTGTCTTGCGTCAACGAATGGCTTGGGACGATTTTTTACTTCAGGAATAATGCTTTGCCATTGAATAGGGAGCCCGATGAACTTGCCCTCATCTTCATTGAACCCAGTGTGGACACGATGCTCGAAGTTAGAGGGACCAGAAATGTCCGGTTTCTTCTTCTTTTTACCACCAAACATTGGATACTTACTTCACATTAGAACAACATTTAATATTACAACCCTAATTTTAAGCTAGACTCCGAAATCACTAGTTAAGCTAACGATGTTCGATCAACGAAGAATAACCTAATTTTACCATGGCATATGACACTTTGTTTATCATTAAGATGGAACAACTTTTAGGTTTTGGAATAAGATGTTTATCCCCGTGAATGGGAAACCAAGGGGGTTAACACACGAGCAATCGTCAGATCACCTCGCGCCCATCGTTGGGTTATCGGAGCTATTGCAAGCACTTAGAGCATTTGGATGATTAGGGTTTCAAGCTTCTGTAGTAATTAAAGGTACCAGTATCCGAATATTGTGTTCCAGTGGGTCAACGCTGAACGGAGGGAAAGAGGGAAACTGCATACCAGAACTATGGAAATTTAGTTTACCCTTATCCTAAACACTAATCTCAACTCCAGAACTAATCCTAACTCTAATCCCATGTTTAAAACTAACCCTAATGTCATAATCTTTATAATAATGTTCGGTTTCCCTCCTTTTAGTTTTCCTAGTTCCAGTGGAACAAAATACGACAACAATAAACCATTAAATAAAAAAATAGGATATATACTGTAAAATGAGACATTTCTGAATGTTTAAACGAAATCTGACGTGGAAAAAAACAACTCAAACACTTGACCACTACAACAAAACATTACAATGTAGTAGAAACTATTCTTTTCAATTAAAAATACCTTGTTACGCTCTATTGATTTCGCTTTGGGGACATTAAGGAGAAATTCCAGGTGATAAAAATAGCTGCTTCACAACAAAAAAACGGGTACATGCAAAATGTACAGGAGCCGCATGGAGCCGCATGGAGCCGCATGGAGCCGCATGGAGCCGCCTGGAGCCGCATGGAGCCGCATGGAGCTGCATGGAGCCATGTATAAATCCGCCTTGAATATGCAAAATGTACAGGAGCCGCCCGGAGCCATGTATAGAGCCACTTGGAGTATGCAAATGTACTGGAGTAATTACCCAATCCCCCAGATGGCATATTAATGTTTATTTGTGTTAAAGCTTATTTAGGATCCGTCTGGAGCCATGTGAGGAGCCGTCTTGAGCTTGCAAATGTACAGGAGCCGCCTGTAGCCATGCATGAGGCCGTCTTGAGTAAGCAAAACGCAAAATGTACTGAAGTAATTACCCAAACCCCCCATTTAATGCCCGGTGCCCCACGGATAGGATATAAATGTTTATTTCTGTTTATGCTATTGCAGTATGTTATAGGCTATATGAAAATAATGCCTGCGATAAATACACTGATGTAATTACTCCTGAATCCACTACTTTCCGCTAGGTAAAACCAACATATTCGGTGCTTTGCCGAAGGTCACATATACAAGACGTGACCAGCATCGGATGGTTAGATCTTGCGGTTGTTTCACCGACGTGAAACCAGTTAAGCTATTGCCCGAAATGCAAGAACCATTTTTTTACAGTGAAAAAAATCTGGCTTGTGGGCAACCCATGCGAACTCCTGTATGGAAAAATAGATATGCCTTATAACACCCTTCGTTGTCCCAACAACGGGGGTTAACATAAGCATTTATATTCTTCACGTGTTTTAACGAATATAGTTTTGCCATCTTTTTCTTTAAAATTTGGCCAACATAATGGTGTATCTTCCCATAGCAGAGGCTCCGACCGCAAAGCTTATATTGTTATAAAATTGGCATCCAGCCGACAGGTTAATGGGAACTAACCATCCATTAGCTAATCAGTCGGTTGTGTCCTTGAGTAAGGCACTTAGTAGGCATCGCCTGAACCCAGTTGTTTAATGGTCGTAATAAAACAGTATAAACGACTTATATCATATACAATACACACTGCGAATAGCTCCAGTAACCCGACGGTGGGCAAAAGGTTAACGTCCCTTAGCCTACACCTTCCCAGTAATAAAACTTTTTTTTTCAAATGAAGAAACAGCGTAGGCTATCATTTCCCATCCCAGGCTATATAGTTTTAAAGCAAGTAAACATAAAATAAAACGAATATTTATATTATTAATGTCTTCAAGTCGCATTAACATTAAAAATGACACAATTTGTAAAAAATTCACTAATTCTTGCAGTGCATGAACATTTTCACCATTCCTTGGTTCGGTGGGGGCGTCGACGCTGTCGCTGTCCTTTCTTTTTACCAGCATTGCTTTCTGGCACCACAGTTACAATTTGCCTTGTCTTGTGTTTCATAAATTTATTAAAGTATTCCTCTTTTTCCTGTTTTGTTTTCTTCGTCCAATCATCAATAGTTGTTCTGAACGTTGCATATGTACCACATAGAACATATGGTCCAATTTTTACCAAAGCTTTTTTAATATCATTGTGCTGACTCTGAACGATATCATTATTGTTTGACCAAACAAACCCGATTTGTTTGCTAGGTTCCCAAACATGTTTCTTTATTCTCTCCACTTTTAGATAGAGCAAAGCTATTAGGCAATTTTTTTGACAAAATTCTTTTAATTTATTTTCATTTGCGCTAAACTCTACTTCATCTTCGCTGGCTACCAATGCAGTCGTTAGACGTTTTATTTCTTTGCAATTAGACTTCTCCACACCAAGATCTATACATAGCTCCGGGCGGCTCCTGTACATTTTGCATAGTCCAGGTGCTTCGTCACATGGCTCCAGGAGGTTCCTATAAAAGCTTTAACATAAATAAACATTAATTACCGATATGTGGGGCTGTGGAGATTATATGGGGGGTTGGGTAATTACTCCAGTAGATTTGCATACTCCAAGTGGCTCTATAGCCTACATGGCTCCGGGCGGCTCCTGTACATTTTGCATATTCAAGACGGATTTATACATGGCTCCATGCGGCTCCATGCGGCTCCATGCGGCTCCAGACGGCTCCATGCGGCTCCAGACGGCTCCATGCGGCTCCATGCGGCTCCTGTACATTTTGCATGTACCGCAAAAAAACGCAATATTTTAAGAAATCTAAACGATACAAACTTTTTTTTGTTACAATTTTTTTGCTGATGAAAGTTTTAATTGAACATTGAAAGACCATGACGTGAGGTAATTCGCAGGGGTGGTACGGTCGTGTGGATGACGTAACCGATACATATACCAACTATAACAAAAAACGGTTTTAGGGACGACCAAATCATGGTTTCGAAGCTTAGCACGGTAAAAACAAAATCTTTTGTATAGTCCTTGGTTAACGCGATCGTTCCATACACCGATTCTACTTTAAAAGCAGACTCAGTTGTCCGGCCGGTTAGCCTAGCGGTTTAGTGCGTCGCCTTTCAATCGAAAGGTTGCAGGTGCGGAACTGGTCGCTAGCTAGTCGGTTATGTCCTTGGGCAAGGCACTTTACGGACATTGCCTCAACCCAACGGATTAATGTGGTTCTACCAAATTAAAGGAACGTGTCTATTATATACAACACACTGCAATAGCTCCAGTAACCCGCCGATGAGCGCAAGGTGATCTGACGATTTCCCGTGTGTTAACCCCCTTGGTTTTCCCATTCACGGGGATAAACATGAATATCCTATCATATCCTATGGGGTGCCTTACGATACCCATGGATAAAGCCTGGCTTCCCACCCACGCGGATATAAATGAACCAACCATCCACACACTGTAATAGCTCCAGCAACTCAACTGTGGGCATGAGGTGTTTTACGATACCCGTGGATAAGTCTGGCTTCCCACCCACGAGGATATAAATGAACCAACCATCCACACACTGTAATAGCTCCAGCAACTCGACTGTGGACATGAGGTGTCTTACGATATCCGAGGATAAAGCCTGGCTTCCCACCCACGAGGATATAAATGAACCAACCATCCACATACTGTAATAGCTCCAGCAACTCGACTGTGGACATGAGGTGTCTTACGATATCCGTGGATAAAGCCTGGCTTCCCACCCACGAGGATATAAATGAACCAACCGTCCACACACTGTAATAGCTCCAGCAACTCGACTGTGGACATGAGGTGTCTTACGCTATCCGTGGATAAAGCCTGGCTTCCCACCCACGCGGATATAAATGAACCAACCATCCACACACTGTAATAGCTCCAGCAACTCGACTGTGGACATGAGGTGTCTTACGATACCCGTGGATAAAGCATGGCTTTCCACCCACGAGGATATAAATGAACCAACCATCCACACACTGTAATAGCTCCAGCAACTCGACTGTGGACATGAGGTGTCTTACGATATCCGAGGATAAAGCCTGGCTTCCCACAAACGAGGATATAAATGAACCAACCAACCACACACTGTAATAGCTCCAGCAACTCGACTGTGGGCATGAGGTGTCTTACGATACCCGTGGATAAAGCCTGGCTTCCCATTCACGATGATATAAATGAACTATAACCATCCACATACTGTATTAATGGTGGTGAACATAAAGTGATAATATATACCGGCCAGTTGGTCTAGCGGTTAAGTATGGCGCCTTTCAATCGAAAGGTTGCAGGTGCGAAACTGGTCGCTAGCTAGTCGGTTGTGTCCATGGGCAAGGCACTTTACGGACATTGCCTGAACCCAGCAGATTAATGTGGTTCTACCAAATTGAAGGAAAGTGTGAATCATACACAACACACTGCAATAGCGCCGGTAACCCGACGGTGGGCGCGAGGTGATCTGACGATTGCCCGTGTGTTAACCCCCTTGGTTTTCCCATTCACGGGGATAAACATGAATATCTTCTCTTATTGCTTTAACGCCTTATATATGTAAAATCACGGAAAAAAGTTTAAAAAAATGAACTTTAACAAATGTTAATTAACATGATAACGTATAAATCATTAACCAATACCCATTAGATGTGAAACAAATTACTGTAAGAAAAGCGAAAACCAAAATCCACGTCATATTTCCAGCTCAGAATCAGAATTTAACAAATTTAAATGCAATCTTAGGTCTACAGCGAAATTTTTGGAAACCCCAAAACCTGCACGTTTTCATATCGCCAGTTCTTCGGTGAAAAGGTATTTCAAACAAGTTAAAAGTTATTACCCATTATTTTACAATATAACACAGGGAAAATGACCTTTTTAAGAATACTTAAAATAAAAAAGAAAGTTTTTTTTTACATTTTCAGTCACATCGTTTGATCGCCGATATCTCGGAACTGGTTCGAATATTTTTTCCCTAATTTGAAAAACAAAACAAGTTATACCATGATCTAAAAACTGTGGACGTAAATAATTCTAGTTGTGCTTTAAATAATTATTGTAGCATGTTATGTGGTATAAGTGGAAAATATATTGGTTTAATCCACAATCTTGTAATGATGCAAGCAGTTTATATGGTAACATAACTTTCTATTGTCATTTGTTCATAACAATTGCTTTGTTTAGTAACAAAGAACAATTCAAGTTTCCTTAATAAAATTCAGTTCAATTCAGAAACTATTATTCTGGGTTGGTACAAATATTTTGTTTCTGTAGCCTATTTTCAAAACTTCGCAGGATGGCCAATGCTGACGTTGATAAAAACCTGTCTCCTGTGATTGCTGCCAAACTAAGAGGACCAGGATCTGGTAGATACAAGTTACCTTCAACATGCGGATACAAAGGCCACGATTTCACCCAACATATGAAGCCTGCATATTCTTTTGGAAAAAGGCTCGGAAATTCTTTCATAAGTAAATCCAAATGTAGCCCAGGTCCAGTCTATTATATCGAACCGCGCTATACCAGGCTCGGAAAAGATGGTACGCCGCATTACTCTATTCTGGGCCGACCTCGTGACCCAAATGTCTTTAAGACACCAGGTCCAGGAAAATACCAAAACGAGAAAGTACACCCACAAGGAGAAATACACGCCCCTAAATATTCAATGGGGTCGCGTACTCGCTACCGACAGTGCGACTCGTATCCTTCTCCGAACAACTACGGACTGCCGACTTTGCTAGGAAGTAAAGTAATCAACAAATTTTCAAGCGCAAGTTATTCAATGACAGGTCGTTCGCTTACCGGTAGCTTCGATGAGGATCTTGCAAAAACACCCGGTTCAGCTCGCTACAGTATAGTTGACCCAAACATTTACCGAAAGCGCGCCCCCTGCTACTCTATGCTGGCAAGACGATACATGCCCGGTGATAAGACGACGAAGCCAGGTCCAGGGGCGCACCACCCTGAAGGAGTAACCATCAACAAGCCAAGAGCACCGCAATACTCGACAGGCATTCGTCACTCCGAATATATTACGCCTTTTGTAAACGAGAGTTCTGATTTTTAAGTCACAATCCAGTCAATTTCAGCTGTTTGGTATAAATAAAATAAAAACTCGATTATCAAAGAAACTATTACTTATTCAGAATAGGATTTGTGCTTTATACCCTAAATAGGAAAACGCGCCATGCTTCTCTAAGCAAGATATGGCTATCATACTTTAAATTGTAAGATTACCTTGTTTCGCCAGTCGGGTTACTTATATATGAACGTTACGACTGTTGAAACCCATTAACCCACTAGATATAGAAGGTTCGGGAAATGAACAGGCGGTTTGCGGACTATCCTCAGGTTTAGCAGCTCTTTTGTGTGAAAAGGTAAAATTATGTGGACGACATATACTTCATATTTTCCCAAACAACATTTGTCGTGGCACCATATGTTCGAGGTGACATATTCAACTATAAAACATTTGTGTAGATTATGACAAACAAGCGCATCTATGTGCAAACCACATGTGCGGTTTGGATAGGATAGGATAGGATATTCATGTTTATCCCCGTGAATGGGAAAACCAAGGGGGTTAACACACGGGCAATCGTCAGATCACCTCGCGCTCATCGTCGGGTTACCGGAGCTATTGCAGTGAGTTGTATATGATAGACACGTTCCTTCAATTTCATAGAACCCATTAATCCGCTGGGTTCAGGAAATGTCCGTAAAGTGCCTTGCCCAAGGACCTGCAACCTTTCGATTGAAAGGCGACGCACTTAACCTCTAGACCACCGGACCGGACGTTTGCCAACGGTATCTCAAGTTTTTGCCAACGGTATCTCAATTCTCAATTCAATTTGAAGGCTGCATTGTAACAACTTGGTAATGATTTCATTGGTAGAAGTAGTTCATTTTACCGAACATACTTTGCATAGTTGCACGAAGTACAGAATTTGAGATTTCTACATTATATCCAGCCCACAGTGTTGATTAAAGCAAGAACAATTTCGAATTAGTTTTCTTAAATAAAACCGAACATTTATACACTCTGCTAAAGCCGGCTCGCCTGATTATTGGTCGCTCTTGGCCACACCTTTCTCTTTGGGGGTTTGTACCGGTTAATTTAGAAACAAGGTGTAATTTTGCTTAGCCGTCCACTATATTTAATATTTATATTTTTTTTGATAACGTGTTTAAGCCACTGTTCGTTTTGCTGCCTTACGTGTTTGTGTATTATGATTTTTACTTACATCTGTTTGATACTGGGAAAAGTGAATGAATTAGAATAAAATAATACACAAACCATTTATAAGCCTACCAGTATCACACCGCAGGCAGAACTACTTTAAAAATGACGGAGTGTAATTACTAATATCTATGATTGAGTATTTTTGTTTATTCCGTGAATGGGAAGCTCAATGGAGGTTATCACGTGGGCATAACAGTACCTCCCGAATACGTTAGGGGATTATAACACGGGCAATGGTCAGATCACCTCGCGCCCACCCTCGGTTTACCGGAGCAATTGCAGTGTGTTGTATATAACTACGGAATTCCTTGGTAGAAGTAATCCACTAGGTCCATACAATGTAAGCCATGTGTATTGCCGATGGACACAACAAACTATCCAGTGCCCAGTTTCGCACCTAAAATCCTTCGGCTGAAAAGTGACGCACCAACCCACCAAGCTATTCGGTCCATACATTCATGGTTGTACATGACTAAACAGAAAATGCAAATTAACCAATATAGCAAGATTATGTACATAGAAATATGATACTTCATTCCTGTTTATTTCGGGGCTGAGGAAATGTATGGGCCGCACATTAAATGGAAAGTAAAATACTGTAACAATAAACAAGAATCGCATGCTTTTTGTTGTACTTTGTCAAATAAAGAAATGTAAAGTGATAGAATGTAGTAAAAAAAATAATTAAAATAAATTTAAACATTTCTAGATTTATCCCCCACTATATAACCCATTGTACTCAGTTCACCCCTAAGATTGTCACATTCTTTTAATATCTGTGTTTTTATATCAGCATCAGTGGTTTCAGACTGCAGTGCAATGTCCCGTATTGTTGTTCGGAACTTTATAAGATTGTTTTGCGTGGATTCATTATTGCCCATAGATCCGTGGGCGGAAATATTACTGAATCCAAGGTTTGTAAAGGTTTCGGTCACATAGGTCAAAATGTGCACAAACGGCGTGGAAGATCTAACACAGGAACCAGGCTCCCAGTTTTGAATTATTATCTCATCACCAAACATTTCATCTACCGAACCACAGAGTTCTTGCAATGCTGCTAAAATTCCTTGGGTGTCAAAGTTATCACACATACACTGATACACAGTTTCTTTACATCGATCCAGCAGCTGGAATGCTTTTACCTCATCCACATTTGATGCTTCAATATTACCTTGGATGTATTGTTGACACTTCTTTAAAAACTTCTGAAGTTTTTTAACATCTTTCTTAGCTTGATTGATAAACTTCTCACTGTAATTCAAGTTTGCGTGCCAAGATGTTGAAAGACATAGATATCTTAATATGTCGGCTGAATATTTTTGCACCAAATGTTGAACGTCTATGACATTTCCCAACGATTTCGACATTTTAGTGTTTCCGAAGTTCAAAAGTCCTGAATGCAGGAAGTAGTTTGCCCATTGGTCCCCACAATGGAACGCCTCCGATTGAAGAATTTCCGACTCGTGGTGAGGAAACTCCAGGTCAGAGGCGCCGGTGTGGATATCAATTTGCTTCCCGAAGTACAAACTAGCGATGGTCGAGCATTCTAAGTGCCAACCCGGCCGACCATTTCCCCACGGCGCCTCCCAATACGGCTCTCCTGGCTTCGCCGCTTTCCACAGCGCGAAATCTCGTGCGCTCAGTTTCTCTGTGTTGGATGACTCATTCCAAGCATTATGGACTGGAACTAATCTCCCACATTCCGTAAATCGATCTACATTGAACCAAACGTTCCCACTTTCCGAAACATACGCGTGACGTTGCTCTATAAGTTGATGAATGAACGCCATCAACTGAGGAAGAACATCACTGACTCTCCCATATGCTACTGGTGGAAGAATATTCAAACTCAGCAAATCCCTCTTGAATTGATTCTCATATTCATTCGCCATTGACAGAAATTCTTTTTTAAGTAAATTAGCTCTCGCTATGATTTTATCATCAATGTTGGTAACACCCATCACCATGCTAATGGTTAGACCGAAATAATTAGTCATGATTCTACGCAAAGTATCGAACCTGATGTATGAACTGGCGTGCCCGACATGGGTCTTGTCATACACAGTAGGTCCACACGCGTACCATGTAACATGCTTAGGGTTGGAAACAACTAACGGAACAAGCGACTTTTCCTGCCTTAAACAGCCGTAGGAGTTCTTAACCCTGATTCCAGTGTCATGGCCTTTGGGAAGCTTCCATTGGTAGAAAGCATGTTTTATAGCTTCAGCAGTATTCACAGACTTCGCCATATTAAATAATAAAGCGGTATTGACCGGTCAGTTTATCCTAAATTTTATATGATCATCATATTCTGCATAAAATGGAATATATGTTGTCGACAAATTTACTTGTGTCCACTGTCGAGGTACCAAAACTATTGCATCACAGGTTAATGATAATATGCTGCTAGTGTTTTAATGTAACTCATTTATTAACAATACCTCTAATTACTACAGGATAGATCAGAGCGCTGTTGGATTGCTTGGAGGGTTACAGTTAGGGTTCCAAGTGATACTGTTGCAATTAGAGGCACTCATTAATTAACTGGGTTCAGGCAACACCCAACTAAATGCCCACTATTTTTAGATTTATAAATGTTATTAGATCATCAGATAAGTTATTTCAATATTAACAGTACAATGGAAGAAAAGAAGAACTAAATAGTATCACTATAACATTTTATGGTATAGCGATGCTATTTATTAAAATTCACATAACTTTTGCTGGATAGGGGATTTACTAATCTGCAGTGGGAAGAGGATGGAGAGGTATTTTTGTCACTTACATTAGCAGGACTTGGTATATGAGGGAGGTTAGGGTTATATTATAATATAACTCTAACCCGTCCCGCTAATGTCAGTGACGAAAATACTTTGTTTCGCTCATGATATACTTGTCGCGCCTGCTCTGCGCTCATCACGCAGAGTAGTGGCTGACTCTAAATACTACAGGACCGCTTGAATCACTTAGATTGCTATGGAAAGTAAAATTCTAACCCTGTCCCAAACACTAATCTCAACCCCAGAACTAACTTTAACCCCAACCCTAACATTAATATCATGGCTTTTGTAATTACGAAGTATAGTAAGCGATCCAAGCGGTCCAAGCGGTCCTGTAGTATTTAGAGACTCTGTACCGAAATAGTGAAGGCCCTGTAACTGGATAGCTACCAATCCGACAACCTTTCGCCTGCAGACGCCCCTAGAGCTAAGCGGCCAGAATTTCTATACTTTATATATGTGATAATTGAATAGAACCTTATTCTAATCTCCGACATTCGATTTTGTCTATTTAAGGTTGTTACAGAGTTCCAATTATACGACATGTTACTACAGCACCAGTACCGGGACTTCCCCGAATGTAGTAATTACGACAGTGGTCACGTTGACATTTTTTTAACCAAAAGATACTACATTAATGTAGTATCTATGCTTCAACCACGACATAAGTCACCATTATGCTGTACGAATAACCTGCAAATATTTCCGTTTTATTATATGTTGTGCGAATTTATAAATAAGGAAAACACAACAATAGTTAACACACTACAACGACACACTGTTAAATAACGCACACACTCCAATATAACCTTTACAACTTTAAAAGTACCACGTTACGGCGTTAGAGTCAAAAAGATGGAACATATTGCAGTTCTACACTTGGACGTACTGTCTTCATCGACGTATCGGGTAAAACGCGGGCTTTTGTTAGAGGACAAAAATCGAATAAGTTTAACACACACACATTCTACACATTCGACCTGTAGTCCTCGGTAAAGAGTTGATACACGAACAATCCAAGCGTAAATCCTTCGGAATCGAAGGGAATCCATAATAAGTAGGGTTCTACAATATGTGATCAAACAAACGAGTATTGCACCCTCCACGCAAGGGGGTTAACACACTGTTAATCGTCAGATCACCTCGCGCCCATCGTCGGCCGCTTGGATCAGTTGTTACTTTGCTTCTAGAGGTCCGGTGAACGAAAAACGCTGAAAACCGAATGCAGAACTACCTTTTAATCATTATTCTACAGCAAAGAATTCCCATTACCTATATTCCCCAATTATGATTTTATTTAACGTATTCGGACCAGCGAAATACATTCAAACGTTATACATAGTTAACCATTAAGTCAGGATAAATGTAGAGAGCTGAATGTTAGGATATACAAAGAATCTTCCTTTTGATCCTATTATTCTAAAATAAGAGCCATATTACGGAATTCCTATTATTTATAATCAATATCGAAACCACGTCTACCAGAGTTGGTTTTATTACGTATATAATGTGTTAAGAATAATGGTAAGCAACAAAAGGAATATTTGGAATCAAACCACAACAGCCATAGTTTTAGTTTAGTTTTAGTTAGTTTAGTTTATTTTTTCGCTCCTTCGTTACAGTAAGGAAGAATAAAACAATTATTTTACATTGAGGAGACAGGATAAAACGGCAATATATAGAATGAATGCATTGATCGATCAATAGCTTAGCAACCTACAGTCCGATATGTAAGGGCTGGAAGTTATCTCGTCAAGCACTCAATTCACCGATGTAATGTATAATCGGCCGGATTATAGGGGACTTATAAAAATAAACAAGCAGTTTCTTGTGTCTGTCGGGTCACAGTAGTCCATAAGTATTGTATGGAGCTGGAATGAGTACTTCCTTTACTTTGTGCGCTGGGAACAAACCGTGCAGATGAGTTCGTCGATTGTACCCGCCGATGAGGTAGCCATGCTCCATGAAGAACATAACTTGAAGATCGTCGCCGACTTTCAATTCAATTTCGCAAGTCCATTTCCTCATATGAACGAAATATTCACGCTCTTGTGTGTTATTGCACATGGTGAATGGGGGTGGCTTGTGGTCCATGGTCGCCACTTTCTTGTGGCCGATTTCCCCCCAATAATGATGGGAATCGTCCAGGTTTGCGATACTAAACGTCGGGTCCATGGGTAACGTTTGTCGCAGTTCATAAACCGTCCTTCCAACCTGAATGTGAAAGTTTTAAACCAAAAGGGAATAAATGTAGCAGGTTTGTACTGTGTATGCCAGTTTTATTTGAATTGCATTGATTTAAATGAATCACTTCCACAACATTGGAGAAGTTGATCACATGTTGATTGTCCGGGGAAGACGCCATTGGAATAACAGATGGCGGTTCTCCAACTCGTAAATTGCAATTTTTTTTACCGAGCCAAGTTTTGCACCCACGATGTGATCGTGTATGGGTCGCGTTAACCATTCGGTTACACGACCGAACGCAAATACCAATTTTTATTTTTATTTATTTTTTTTTTTTACCAGAATAAGTTTCGAACCCAAGATGTGCTCATCACTTGGACCGTTTTTTATAGTTGGCATGTTTATCGGTCGCGTTAACCATTAGTCCACACAACCGTACCACAAATAGTAACTTACGTTCGAAGAGAGAGTGACCACGATGAAATCGCTATCTTTCAACGCTAGTATGTCGTACAATATACCCACTAGTGCGGCGCTGCTGGATCGGTTCTGGGGATTCCCCGATGATTTCCTAGGAGCTGTTAGGAACGTGTAGCTCGGGTATCTGAGTGGTGGATGACATGATATATTCAACCGCGATAGTGGGAAGTGACGTCACATACTTGGTATTCGCCTCTTTGATCACTTCCGGTTCGTCTGTTGCGAGATAAACACGTCTGATCACTTTGTCGCTGGGATGTCGCATCTCATATCGGTCGAACCACCGAATCACGTGGTCCATGTACCGTTCCAACGCTAGGTGGGGTGCTTCCGTGTGTTTGTCGGTTCGTCTCACGTGGATACTGCGGGGATGGAAGTGTGTGAATATCGATTCGTGGTTTGGTGTTTGACATCCGCGTCTACACGTGAGGCGCATCAGGGCCGCCTGCTGTGGCCACCATGGCATGGTGCGGTCGTGTGGCCGAATGGTTAACGCAACCGATACATTAACCAAATCACATACGAAAACGGTCTTGTGGACGATCTCATCATGGGTTCGAAACTAAGCCTGGTAAAACATTTTTCTATCAGCGTTCAATTGGGATGGAACTAAATAATGTTGAAATGTTTCACCGGTGAAAATCCCATGTCGGTATTAAGCGACTACTTCCTTAATAGCCATAATAACTTTGGGGTGTTTAACAAAATAAATACGCTGCATTCCAAATGAGACGATATGTATGAGCATCTATATAAGCTAATGTGTTTGTACTCAACGTGTGCCAAGCATCAAGCCTCTTTCGCTGATTATCATTACAATACAACAATCAAACCATGTGGTTTACACAAACGTATTAACTGTTGTTACCAACTCAATCATATACCCGTTTGTTTTAACATTAAACTAATAAACACACAATTCATCAAACTTATTCTTTTATGCATGTGATTTCCAGTATAATGTTAGAATAGATAGCTTACCCTACTATCGGATGAATAAATTTAATCTTTTGTTTGAACGATTCATAATCAGCTAAAGCCGATTTTTGTAGCCGAAGAAGATAACTGATGACGTGTCCTGTCCACCAAACCTTCGGATCAGCGTGTACACGTTGTATCCGTGGTAGTATCTTATCAGGGACTGTCCCGGGACTGAATAGTGAGTGGCTCGTGAATGGACCAGTTATATTGAACGTCACCACTTCCTGTCTTCCTGTGGTGGTCAAGTTGCCGAAGAGAGCTGGGACAAACACATATATTATGCGACCGGTTAGTTTGTACGTTGCATTTTAGGCGAACGGTTGCAGGTTCAAAACTGGTCGCTATCTAGTCGGTTGTGTCCTTGGGAAAGGCACTTTACGGACATTGCCTGAACCAAGCAGATTAATGGGTTCTACTAAATTGAAGGAACGTGTCTATCATACACAACACACTGCAATGGCTCCAGTAACCCAATGATGGGCGCGAGGTGATCTGACGATTGCCCGTGTGTTAACCCCCTAGTTTTCCATTCACAGGGATAAACATCAATATCCTATCCCCGATTTAATATACACGTGACTTATAATAATCCTACTCACGCTTCCAGTTGGACGATTGTGCAAAATTAGTTCTATTAACGCAAGTGTCGCTGGCATATTTGAACGTAGATCCCAACCCGGGATATGTGGTTTGTTGGTTCAAGTCATACTGCATTGATCGTCCTTCACCAACCGCTACGAACATACACAACCCGTAGTCGTGGATCAGGCACCCAAACCCGCACGTTTTGTGTATGACCGAACAATGCAATTTCTTCGCCTTCGCGCAATCCTTTGGATTCTGCAGACAATATTCATTTGATGGATTAAATTAAATCTCTCGTTAAAAATAACTAATTTACCTGAGATTTGTAGATCATGGCTTGGGCGATTTTATTCAGTTCCTTTATTTCCTCAAGGTCGCCTTTCGTTAAGATGTCGAGCAGAGTTTCCAAATCGAAGCGAAACGAACTGTGGGAAGTTACTATTTTAGTTTAGTTTAGCAATAAATTGTAAAGTTTCGGTATAATTAGACGTGGCCGCTAAACCCGCATAAAATAAACAAATGTTTATAAAAAATTAAACTATAAGCCTCGAAGAAAAGTTTGCGGTAAAGTTGGTTGAGACAACTTGGAAATCTCCACGATTAACAAAACTTTATATGAATAGCTGGATAATTGGTGTTACCCACCACTATATTTAAAAACCATTTCACCGTAAACTATTTGTTTCTGCGTGCAGAATAATGGGATCCCGCGTTACCAATCCAAACTTTATGTTTTGGGAATGAAGTATTTACGTTTGTACAGAACAAAAACATAATAAAAAACAATATAAAATGATTTCATTTCCTAATTTTTTTTAACTCTATGGAAACAAGGCGATGCTTGTCACGAGCGTGACACAAAAATAAAAAGAAACAGAGTAAAATCAAAAAGTATTCCCTTCGGATTCGATCCATAATAACTTAGCATTATTTCCTTACTTTTCCAACGATTCAGAAAGTCTTTTAAAATGATCCAAGATGGATTTCGTGTCGTTCGGTCGTTTCATTAACATTTCTGTTTGATGGCGAAATAATTCCTTCAGCTGGAGAGCCGTTTGCAAGGACTTTCGAATTAAGAGTTTGCTCTTTTCAGCAAAGTCCAGATTATTTTTGTTGCCATCTTTTTCCGAGGGCTGAGTGTGTTTGGTTTCCACAATATGCTGGGTTGATGTGGGTTGAGTTGTCGTTGTTGTCGTAGTTTGAGTTGTTGTGGGGGTTGTAACTTTGTTCTGTCGCAATTGTGCCGCTTGGGTTGTTGTGTCAACGACCGTCTTTTCGCGCAGTTTCACAATTATCTTCCCATTGTCGTATCTGTGGAAACAAGATGGCGTCGATTACACAAATGTGGATATTGCATTGTGTTGATTTTCTATGCTAGTTTTATCGTGACAGTTGAATTGTGTTCACGCATATCCTGGTATAATTCTGTACATATACAGTGCATGGTCGCAGTACACGTGCATGATCCAGCTTATTATTACTTCTAATGATGTCCCCAATATATTGTACAATGTTACCAGGTTATATCTGTGTAATAAACGTCAAAGCAGCAGTTCCACAAATAACAGATTTGTGAGAAAACGAAATAAGAATTCATGTGTATAATGTACAGTAACCACCACGATATAACGCAAATAGGAATACAACCAAAAATGGATACTGCATATGGCCTATATGTAGAGAGAACTAGATTCTGGTTATCTTGCATATTGAATATTTTCTGCTTAGTGCATTTGGTAGACTATTCCATTTAAAAGTATACCATGCTACCTAATGATAAGTGGCAGCAAAATAAACATCATCGACTTACCGGACGATCCTGTGATAATATAAGACCCCAAATATGACCATGAACACAAGTGATCGAAATATCCATTTTGCTCGGTATAGATTGGTTATCGCGGATACTGGGCTCATAATTACCTTTGTATAACTTCGAGAATACAACGCTACGTGCTCACGATACCTCCCAAAGCTGCCGAATGACGATCGGTATGCAAGCTGTATGAGATACGTGGCGAGCACAATACTACCATCGTTTCCGTCATAATACATCCCCATTGTACGATACAATCTGCCAATATTCTAATTAATTACTGACTATATCGTGGTTGGAGGATTATTGTACTTTTGCACTGAATTAGGATTTCGTAGTAACAAAAATGCCGCATTTTCAAGATCTATAATGCTCTTGGGAAGAAAATGTTCAGCCCGAAATGAGTTATTTTCACCAAAGTCATCTTTATCGAAGGTAAGCAAGGAAATCACTAATATATATCGCAAATGGCACAATAGTTGATAATGGGATAAAAAAAATAAATAAAGAGAGCCGATCAGATAAAATCCAAAAATAACATAAAAATTTAAAACTTGATGTAAAGCAATGGACGCTACCGCTGCTGTTTGTAGCTAAGCTTTCCGGCCATTTTGTTACAGACTGTTGTTTGAGACTCTGGAGCAGGGCCGGTTTTAGGCCGATTTGACCGATTAGATCAAATTGGGCCCCGCACCTTGAAGGGGCCCCGCGCTAGGGGGTCTTTCTGTATTACGAGGTTTAAAATACTACTGAAACGTAAAATAAAAAATGAAATAATATTCTTTCTCCTAATGTCAATTTGTTATGCATCGTAACTAAGTCAAATTTATATTTCTGTGTCTGCCTGTTACGTCATAATGGATATGGTTGCTAAACAATATATATATATATATATATATGGAAGTAAAACAATATATCGTAAATAAGCAGCCACATTACCTCTAATTTGTTTTATAGCAAGTATTAAATGTCTATTTTTGTAGTTTGTATGTACTGGTATGTATTTTATGATATATAAACACCCATAAATTTTGCTATGAAGAGTGGGGCCCCGCCATCACATTTCTAATTGGGCCCCGCGGTTCCTAGCACCGGGCCTGCTCTGGAGCAGGTATTTTTCAATGTGTCGACCTACCCAGGACCCGCTGCCACTGATAGCCATTACATAGATATCCGTTATTCATATGTTAACACGTTGCTATATGCTTAACTACAGCTCACGGCGGTCCTCCGCTAAGCAGACCAGAAACTGGCCGATTGCACACTGTAAATCGTTTATTTGGACGTTTGGCTGTGTTGGACTTGTTCGTAGCGTCAGAGAAGTGGTGAAAACAGCTACTTAAAGCGAAAGTTCAACGACATCACCAACCGTCGTTTAAAAGCTCGTCATTAGACAAATTTATAGATTCTGAATTATGGAAATCGGTTTAACCAAACTCAAGTTAGAGGAAATGACAGAAGACCTTTGGACCCAGACAAAGACCTTACCCTTGTGTCAGTGACGTGACAACAAAATAAGCTTCGGCGACGTAAAGTACTCGAATCCAATTTTTACTATTTTGGTTCGCATTAAACTTTCAGCCACTTAAACAAACAAACAAAACTATCAAGCCGGTGACGTTTGATTTGTCAATGTATCAGGTAGCATTTAACAGCGGTTGCCATTAGTAACTAGATAAGCCATGTTTCACGATTACAGAGTTGTTTTCTTTTCTACTCTGATAGCTGTTATCACAGCTTTGGTCGTTGTAATACTGAATTCTGCATATTATAGCGTCTAGTTCGCGTATAGTTAATCTGCATCGGAAAAGTCGCAAAACATTTGTTGCAGTAAATATAAATATCAAAATGACGGTGAATTTAGAAGATTACTTTCGAAGTACCTTTGAAGACAAATTGCTGGTGTAAGTAGTTTTTCATAACTTTGCAACTATATAACCAGGAACTGGATACCAACCTTATATTTTAAATAAATAACAAAACCTGAACTCAATTTTATGGTTGTGTCCTTAGGCAAGGCACTTAGTGAATATCTCTTAAACCCAGCGGATTAGGAGCTTCTACGAAAACTAAAGAAATGTCTTAATCATCATAACCAAGGCAATAGCTATGATAACCCAACAGTGCCAGTATGGAAAGTATGGCAGCTGCACACTCGAGTTTTTTTATTCCCTGCGTCTTTGCACACTTGGGTAATTTCACACATGCTCGTGAGCTGGCAGTATAAACATCGTATAATTTCCAACAAACCTGTAAACCTACCTCTGGACCTCGGGTAATTTACTGTCAGTACGTTGTTTGTTACGTAGATAGAAATGTTAGCTGATGGACAGTTGGACACGATAGATTTAGAATAGAATAATACGTTTTTTTAAAGTTTTTACAAAATAGTAATAAAAAGGAGATTTTTTGCACACTTGAAGTGTGCACTCTTGGATGTTTGCACACTGCACACTTAAATATTTGGCGTGTGCACACTCGAGATCTCGGCGAAAATTGACGTACTTTCCATACGAGCAACAGTAGGGGAAATGCAATCTAATGGTTCCCATGTGAGAACTGTTTTGGTTATTATTTATATATTTATGCTCCAATGCTCGGTTTATTAACTATGTACCACTACCATTTATGCTTGCCTATGATAAAATAGATACATTTACATCACGATAGTACATATACAATAAACAATAAGTAAAATACAATACAATTTTTGTTTCTTTCGCTGCAGCGTTTACCACCAACAATTTGAAAATACATGTTAAATATATATATATATATATATATATACTAAAACAAATATGGCGTAAACTAATAATCCAAAAACTAACTAAAAAACTGTGGCAAGATACTACAGCCAAACAGGAAGACACCAAAAAAAAACCAAAAGATATCTAGTTTGGTGCCTCCCGGTAATCACAAGTATTCAGAATTGAGGATTTTTACAGTCACTACACTCATTATTATTCTATATTGTATCCCACACTTAAGTACACATGTCACCTAAATAGAAGAATTGCAATGAAACACTGGAATTAGCATGATTTTATGAATATTAAAAATATACTAAAATACCAGTAATGTAATATTGCAAGAAATAACATTTGAAAGATGTAGGGCTACACTAGTTTTTGTTTAAAGCAAGATATTCGACAAAACAGAGTTCTTACGTTTTTTAATATGATCAGAAATTGAAATTAAAATCTCCCCCCAGTAAGATGCCGGAACGTGAAGACGACCACCTCACTCCTGCCACCAGGTTGTTGGAGAAACGAAGGGAAATGGCTGAAGTCGAACAAGCTCTCACTGCTCAGAAGGAGGTTTTCAATATAATTTATTAGAACCATTCGTGTGTATGCTGTTAACCACATCTTGCAAAGTATAGTTGGCATAAATTCATCCGACAACTTAGTCTGGTGGTTTAGTTTGTCGCTTTTTAGACGAAAGGTTTAAGGTTGGAACTGGTCGCTAGTTGTGTCCTTGGGCAAGGCACTTATGGGAATTGCCTGAACCCAACGGATTAATGGGTTCTACCAAATCGAAGGAACGTGTCTATCATACAAAACACATGAAATAGCTTGGGTAACCCTTTGGTGGGTTGCCCACGCCTCCTGCAATTTCCCATTTATTAGATGAAACTAGAAATCCCATTCCCACTCCTGGTATGCAAGTACTTATTCCAAACCGAGTTTTAAATAGATCAATAAAATTAATGTAGTGTAGTGGTTGTACCAAAATGCTTCACAGGCCAACTGTAAGTGGACAGAATGTTGTAAACAACCAATTCTATATCGTTTGGTCTTAATTAAATTTTGTGTGCACATTATTATTGTTCTTTCGCTTAGGTTTGGCTGCCGCGTCTGCTATATTTATTAAATGATATCCTTTTTTAAATGACTTGTTTTAACGACTGTTTGTTTTACCTGCCTGTGTAGTGATTTTATTCGTTTGCCATTTTTAAATACTGAGGCAAAAAATGAATAAACTAAACTAAACAACTAATTCCAAAAACTGGAAGTCGGCGGATTGTTGCAAACAAACAACTTATCTGGACATGGAAGCATTGTGGAATGAATCGGACAACAGGAACCCAATGATATGTTTCCTCAGTATGGGATCCGATCCTACTGAGAATATTGAGAGGCTCGCCAAAATCAAGGGAATCCGTAAGTTAACCAACCAACTTCCCCAGGAATTCCAGATGAAAATGGAAAGTCTCCAGCAACGAAGAGAGGAATTGGAACGAAAGGAACATCAGTTGAAGGAGTCGCTTCTCAAGTTCGATAAATTTTTGAAGGAAAACGATTCAAAACGAGCTCGCGCGATAAAGAAAGCACAAGATGAACGAGAATTACGAAGATCTAAGGAGAAAGATATTGGAAGGTTTTTACCTTTATGTTGTATTCTTGTATTAGAGGTACTTGGTGATTGAAATTAAAGCGTAACACGTCGGGTTATACAGCACGAAATACATGCAAAGAATGTTACATACCAAAGTAAATGATTATTACATACATGCAGGCATGAAATTAACGAATTTCCACAACACTTTATTTATAAATTTAATTCAGTGTTTTGATGGTTAAACTTAGTTGTTGATTTTAAATCTTTGTTAAATATGCTTGTGGTAGTAGTTTATAACTTACAGCCGGGCCTTTATACATCATACAAATAAGTCGAAAATCTTTTGTTTAGAGTAAATAATAATATTTAACCGAGCAAACATCTTTTAACCAATTTTCCAGACTGCAAGACGACATTGAACGACTGAGCAAAGAAAGGGGAAGATATCAAAAGAAACTTGAAAAAAATTCAATTTTCCAAAAATACATGGAGCGTGTTCAGGAATCAACGGATGAATTCAGTGAAATTCGTGAAATTATCGGTCGATACGACACTCTGGTCGCTACCCATGTTGTGAGTGTGGGGAATTGTGGGAATGTTGACTTTATCTGCTTGGCTACTGGTAGTAGTGAAATTGCTGATTGAAATTTAAAACATCCGACTGGTTAGTCTGGGGTAGTTAAATGCGTCGCCTTTCAACCGAAAGGTTTAAAACTGGTCGCTAGCTAGTTGGTTGTGTCCTTGGGCAAGGCACTTTACAGACATTGCCTGAACCCAGCGGATTAATGGGTTCTACTAAATTGAAGGAACGTGTCTATCATATACAACACACTGCAATAGCTCCAGTAACCCGACGGTGGGCGCGAGGTGATCTGACAATTTCCCGTGTGCATTGTTCTCCAGGACCTCATGAAACGCGACCTGAAAAACCAAGATGCAATCGAGGAGGAAAAAGGACGACTTGTCAAGTTCACAGAGGAGAAGAACAATGAGATATTGTCGTATAACAATCAGCTCGCCCAGTTGCAAACCAGGCTCGACCAAGCGCAAAGCAAAGCTGTGAAATGGGAAAGCAAGTGGACTCACATACAGGTAGATACTTATATTTAATATTACAATAAAGAAATAAGTTATGGCCAAAAAAGTGCTAGTATTAATGTAAGTTAATTTTACCTAAAAAGCATGCATGAATTTAATGTTTTAATTGCATTTCAAATTTCCAAATTCACATTAACGTAGTTGTATTACAATATAAGTTATTAGGTTTTATCCTAAATAGTGTAGTGTAAGGGGTGTTATCACACAGGTAATTGTCAGATTACCTTGCACTCGCTGTTAGGTTACCAGAGCTATCGTTGTGTAGATTAAGATGTTGCTACTGTTGAACATAACATCTCGGTTCATGCAATGTTTGTGAAGTACACGGCATAACCACATATTCAACCACTCGATCAGTGATAGGTTTCGATCCTAAATATTTGGGCTTCATGTTGACCACCCATGCTCAACAGAACCAATTGGGTAAACATGCTGTGACCAAACTAAAATCCAAATCAACAGAAATATTTACTGTTTATGATATGAGATGCTGGTTTGGTGTAAAATCAAAGGTTTAGTTATTTTTTTGTTTCCACGATGAAAACACGAAGCGGGACTTCTGGTAAAAATTTGGAAAACGGGAAAAAACGGCAAAACGACAGAACACGTCTAAAAAAAGGAATAAATTATTAAAATTCGGTATAATTTGAGGTGGCCGCTAAACCCAATCAAAGCGTTGTATGACCGGTACTCATGTAAATGCTTCCACAGAACACAGCTGCCAAGAAAACTTTACTCCTTGGGAGAATTAAAATAGCGACGCATAACTTGTTCCAACTGGTGAATAAGCACCTGAAACAACAAGCAACCGTTCCACTCGAGAATACAGCTTTGCAACTTGACAAGGTTGGTTTTGTTGATGCCGGGACAGAAAATCATGTGGAGTATCGAGCATGCAATTTAATAACGTACCGACTAATGAGCCCATCATGAATGCGAAACTTAGGATAGAGCTTTAACGTTTATCCCCGTGAATGGAAAAAAAAGGGGGTTAACACACACGGGCAATCGTCAGTTTACCTCGCGCCCACCGTCGGGTTACCGGAGCTATACCTTGCCCATGGACACAACCATATAGCTAGCGACCAGTTTCGTATCTGCAACCTTTCGGTTGGAAGGTGTCACACTAAATCACCAGACTAACCCACTGTTAACTTATAAAACATACTTTGTGTGATGCTGTACAAATGTTTGACCGTATGTCAGAATCTAGAACAATTATACAATCAAAGAATATTGAACTACAGAGACAGATGCAAATAATATACTCCCGAACCAAAACATATCTCATTTCCACTGGCACTGGTTCCAACGTTAACTATGAATGCCGGCAGCCATCTTTTAATGCCTTACCCGTGTATTTGACTATATTAAAGCAATGTCCTTTAAATGCTTGCAATACGACACAGAATCACATAGCAAGCCGGTCAGGAACTTATGGCCTCACACCATGTAAGCTTGTCCGGCCCGTTGGTCTAACGGTTAAGTGCGTCGCCTTTTAATCGAAAGGTTGCAGGTACGAAACTGGTCGCTAGCTAGTAGGTTGTGTCCTTGGGCAAGGCACTTTACGGACATTTGCCTGAATCCAGCGGATTAATGGGTTCTACTAAATTAAAGGAACGTGTCTATCATACACAACACACTACAATAGCTCCGGTAACCCGACGATGGGCACGAGGTGATCTGACGATTGCCCGTGTGTTAACCCCCTTGGTTTTCCCATTCACGGGGATAAACATGAATATCTTATCCTATCCTAAGCTTGCAATGTAATGTTCTGCACCAGTCACTCAGAATGTCTTGTATCATCACATGACACCTCACTACAACATGCCCACAGATTCAAATGTTCATCCAAGACCTGAGTCAGATCACCACCGAGATCAAGAGGGTAGAAGCAGCTGGGCAGGGAAATCCATAATTTCAATATTTGTAGATATTAATACGACGTTTCGCAACTGCCTTTAACTCATACATTTTGTTAAAATATTGACATGATACTCCTAAACAAGTTGTGCGTGGCTAGCTATTGCGATTTATCTAATACATTGAAGTGAATATGAAGTTTATTCTGCTAGAAAGAAATGAAGGAAAGAACAATAATAATCTAAAGGTAAAATAGTAGAAGTAGATGTCATTGCTTTTCTTGGTTCAAGATGTGACCTGCAATACATGATTTGAATCAGTTGTTGAAAATGAATGAATTGTATTCAGGGTTTAAACTTCGGTTATTACATCTGTGGTTAAGAGAACCAGACTCCTAGGTATTCAGCAAGAAAAGTTATAAGGCACAAATTATACGACTGCGCTTTGCACTAAGTCACCGATACCTCAGGTTGATTATATGTTGTTCAATGTAGGATAAAAGTGATCAAACGATTTGTTATAAGCATTTGCCCCATGCATTGGTAGTCAATGTTTCTAACCAAGTATTACCACCACCACACAACCACCACACAACCACCACACAACGTATTACAACAACCACACAACCCACCCAATATATCGAACTTGCAAAGTGGGCACGTCCGCTGTGCCACCAACCAAGGGTCGACGCAGCACACGTGGAACCTGTGTTGGCATGGCAACACGCGTAATCGCTGGAGCGAATAATATTTGTCGAGACAAATCGCGCAACGTTCCGGTTCACTGGTTCCATTGTTCTCAGTGATCACTCTTCGACGATTCCGATAAATTTTGATTTTCAGCCGCTGAACCGCATGACCGGCCTGCTCCTTGAGGTAAACCTGGAATACCAGGATTAATTTGTGGTTTTAGTATGAATGTTTTTTGGAAAGATAATTCGAAGAAATATAAAATTAGATGGTGGGTGAACCCTTTTTTTTACTGGGCTTAGTTTCGAACCCATAATAGGATCGTTGCTGAGACCGTTTTTTTAAGTTGGTATATGTGTCGGTCGCGTTAACCATTTGGCCACACGACCGTACAAATTCATGCCAAGTTAATGTGAACTCTTTAACTTTATATTCCAATCACTCACATCTTGGTACGTGTAGTACGGTAGATCGGAGTGGAAAACAACCCAACCAATTTTGAAGAAGAAGAAAAGACAGATGGCCACACTGATAAAGAGGGTTGGATTCCAGTGGTCGGGTTTCCTCGTAGCAGTAGGTTGGTCGTCCCCGATACAAACCATTCCTTCCCATTCATTGTAATATCCGGCAGTCGACCGACCACACACTGACCACAGTGTTAAAGTACCAATATCTTCCTAGGGGGAATAATTTGTTTTTTATTGTAAAAACAAATTATTCATTAACATAAAAAAGACATATTTAGTCTGTTTACATGGCCACTTAAAATGTGGCCAAAAAGGTGGCCTGGCCACGTTTTCGGCCACAATGGCTAATTTTCGGCCTTTTTTTTAAACTGGCCTGTTTTGAAAAGTCTCATTTAAACGGCCATGTAAACAGTATCTAAAAGTGGCCGGAAAAGCCACTTTTTCGGCCAGCCCCGTTTTAAAAGGTCACTGTTTAAAATGGCCATGTAAACAGGCTAATTCACAGATAATCCAATTTTTCTGTTTTGTAATCTAAATTCCGTCGAACACACCTTCCCACCTACCATGGAAGTGTGGAAACTTGTTTTACTTTGTATCTTCGCGTAAAGTTGATATTCAAGTTTGAACAAATGCAACAGCTTTGTCACATTCTCCATTCCCTTGATGAATACAATGGGCTTGTAGGATAGATGTGGTCGGTCTAGCTGGAATTAAAACATAATTAACATTACATCAAAGCTAAAACAAGTAGTGTAATATATTGGATCACCTTTTTAATGGAGCTAACATTCCTGATTGCTATAATAAGCGCAGACGCCCCAAGCAGGAAAGCTTTTTTCACCCGCTCAACAAATAATTTGCTGCCTTCGTATTTTTTGTTCCCACGGTTATCAGATGATTCTTCTGGAATATTGTTTAATATAATAATATTATTAATAATAATATTTAAAAATGATATAAAATCTGTGTATCTGTAAGATATATAAAAATACAGCTGATAACTTGAATTCAATTAACTGAAATCGAACAAATTAATATTGTAACTGGTAAGTTGTTACACAAGCATATCAATGTACAGAACCAGTAAGTCAGGCTTGCACCTTGGGAAAAGCACTTATAGGTACTTCACCACAGAATATTGAATCCAACCCACCTTCATCCACAACAACCCCAATCCATCTTCCCTTTGTAGATTGCTTATCATCATCTTCCTGCAAACATATGAACTAATCATTACCAACCCAACATATGGTAAACTCATTATGTTTGTGCTTCAATATAAGATGTATGTAAGCAGATATGTATTAATTCCCACTTTATTAATCCAACCATGATATAGGTCTATGTATATTTATTAATGAAGGAATGCAGTCTAATTGCGATTTATTTAAAAAAAATTAACTAATAAACGGTTCCCGTAATTACTAAGCTGTCTGTGTTATTTATTTTCTCTAGACCCTAATACTTATTTAGAATCCCCTATATTTTAAATATTTTTTAAATATTTTTCAGTCGATTATATTTTCAACACATATACACCAAACCCATCAGATTTTGAGAAGATTCAACACAAAGTGATCGAGGTTTAAAGTCTCCATGTTTTGTAAGTTCATATTGAAGATTTGTTTAGATACTGTTATTGTTATCAGTTAATATCTCATACTAACCTTAAGAAAGGTAATATTAGTAAAAAAAAGTTTATATTGGTAAATATGTAAAAAAAAAAATTTGACGCCCATTATAAGGATATTTGTCATAAGAAATGCATTGAAATTGCTGCAAATGACAGCAAAATTGCCATTAAAGTTGGTAAAAAATTTGATTGAAATTTTTTCGTTTATTGCCGGGTGAAAAAAAGACCAAATTACACATTATGGGTTCCCTTCGGGTTCAAAGGCAACCCATTTTGATTCCAACATTTTTTTAGTCACGCTTATTACAGGCATGTTATGTCACCAAGTGGAAATTTTTAGGAAAGCTAACTGGCATGTTACTGGGTTGCAACAACCTGTATTTTACGAAAAACCCGAAGGGCCGGCTATTTTATTCACATGGAATGTGTGTTATAATTATGTCTAAATGTTGTATTTTTTTGGAATTCCCAGGGTAATCTTTAATTGTATAAAAATTTTCCTATATCATACTTCTGCATGTTAGGATTGGATAGGATATTCATGTTTATCCCTGTGAATGGGAAAACCAAGGAGATTAACACACAGGCAAATGTCAGATCATCTCGCGCCCACCGTCAGGTTACTGGAGCTATTGCAGTGTGTTGTGTATGATTCACACGTTCCTTCAATTTGGTAGAACCCATTAATCCGCTGGGTTCAGGCAATGTCCGTAAAGTGACTTGCCCAAGGACACAACCGACTAATGAGCGATCAGTTTTGAACCTGCAACCCTTCGGCTGAAAGGCGACACACATAACCACAAGACTAACTCTTGGACAAAGTTTAAAGAAAATTGTCTGAACTTATTCCTAAGATGCCAGACTGACAAAGAATAGGGTGTTTGTGTTGAAAACGCGAGGCATAATCGAAAAAATGTGTCAATCTTCTGGTAACCTATGTCATACATAGCATATACTGTAGTCTGTAATGAACACTGCACCTCAAACAATCTTAAATTTCCCTCTATAGAAGTAGTTGCCAAATCTTTCACGTATGTCCCTTCCAATAGCATCGGTAATATATTGGTTCTTCCATATAGTGAGATTCCTTTTTCGAGTTTTTCCCTATTTTTTGACGTAATGGAAATAAACGCGGTATTGGTAACTTCGCCATTTTTCTCCAATGATTCACATTTGCAAACACTAAAAGTCAAAGATAAAAGCACCAACCAAGCCAACCACCGGACGAACATGTCCACGAACTACTGGTAACTCCTGTAATAAGGGAACATACACATCCGAATTTACATTTGCCCCATATGCGCGAAGTTATTGTTTTTATGTGGACAAATTCACCGCTAGGTGGTGTGATTATTATATTCGCACAGGGACGGTCGTGTGGCCGAATGGTTCGCGACCGATACAAATACCAATTCTATACAAAATAGTTTTAAGGTCAAGCCTATTACGGGTTCGAACATTATCCCGACAAAATAAGAAACACGTGTTGTTTTTTTTACTTTATTTTTTTATTTGTTTACGACTCACGCTTTTGTAAGAAAGGTTTATCCAATCAGGTTAAAACTTAACTGGACCAAATGGATTAATGGGTTTTAACACAAATCGATAATAAATTTCAATGCGGATAAAAAGATCCTGATATTCCATGCCCACCATGAACCATATCCGGGATCCCCAAAACTCAACCCAAACTGGATTAGATTAATGCTAAAACATTGAGTATTCCACTAAGTATATCATTTATGTTTTGGCATATCTAGATGATGCCATATTACAATTTACTTTTAACACTTTTTTATGGTATCTGGGAGACATCGTATATCTGTCAAGTGTGTTACAAAATAAAACGAAAAACAACATATACCAATACATGTTGTGGTTCTTCACTGCCAAGGAAAATGTTACTGCTAAATACTCGTTAACCGTGCAATTAAATATAAAGTGTGAAAGGACGAACACAAATCCATGGGGATATTTTAGCTTTACTGGCAAATATTAGATCTGAGCGACACTAAATAAATGATCTTAGATTTGGTGCGTATAAATAAAATACACACAGATCGGAGGATTGTGCGTTCGGACCACATGTACGAATGTTAGAGCAGATTATACTTAATTGCAGGCTTTCGGCCCAACCAATGGATGTCGTGGACCCAGTGTTTCCATCCCCCAATAGCATTTCGGTCTCAACGCCGAGCTGGTATCGCCTGTACGTCAATTTCAGACGAAATAATAATTCGCTATCACACTAAAACCGGCACTTTCATTGGTGTTCTACAGTTGTCTGTAAATTATTGCCAGCGATTTTACAACTTGTAGTTATGGGTCCCATTTGGAAAAATGGGACACATATTGTTTTTGTCCGTTTTTTTTTTTCTTTTTTTTTCTTTTTTTTTTTCTTCGTCAAAGGTTTGACTGGCGTGGCATGGCGCCCCGACATCTATCAAAAGGAATAATGGAATCGTAATGAAACTTAGCCATTCGTTAGACAACATGGTCTAGATATGCAGAAACTAAAATTTTGTGTAATAAATCAAGGGGAATTCCCCTGAGAGGTTAAAAACCAAAACGGTATTTTTTATGAAAAATATAGCTTTTTGTGGCATTGCGCTTGAACGGCTGCTCCAATTTGAATCATATTTGGTGAAAAGTAAGCGTATTAGTCACTGATTTAACACTTAGAAGAAATAAAAAATTTACCTGGGGAAATATCCCAAAAAATTAGATTTTGTACTGAAATCATGATTGTGACAGGCATGCCATGTCGCCCCAACATCTACCAAAAGGAGTAATGGAATCGCAATGAATATTGGACATTTTTTAGACAACATGGGTAAGATATGCAGAAACCAAAATTTTGAGTGATAAATCCAGGGGAATTCCCCTGGGACGTTAAAAACCAAAACGCTATTTTTTTCTAAAAAAATAGACTTTTTTGGGCATAGCGCTTAAACGGTTGTTACAATTTGAATCAGATTTTGTGAAATGTAAGTGCAGTAGTCACTGATTTACCACTTAGAGGAAATAATAAAATTACCTAGGGAAATACCACAAAAAATAGAATATGTTCTCAAATCATGATTGTGACAAGCATGCCATGTCACCCCGACATCTACCAAAAAGATTAATAAAATCGCAATAAAAATTGGACATTTGTAAGACAACATGGGTTCAGATATGCAGAAACCAAAATTTTGGGTAATGAATTTAGGGGAATTTCCCTGAGACGTTAAAAACCAAAACGTTTTTTTATCTAATAAATTAGCCTTTATGGGCATATAGCGCTTGAACGGCTGCTCTAATTTTATTCAGATTTGGTGAAATATAAGTGCATTACTCACTGATATAATAATTAGAAAAAATAAAAACTTACCTAGGTAAATACCCTAAAAAATAAAATTTTGTTCTAAAATCATGATTGTGACAGGCATGCCATATCGCCCCGACATCTACCAGAAATAATAACGAAATCGTAATGAAACTTTGTCATTTGTTAGACAACATGGTCTAGATATTCAGAAACCAAAAGTTTGTGTGATAAATCCAGGGAAATTCCCCTGGGACGTTAAAAACCAAAACGGTATTTTTTCCAAAAATGTAGCTTTATTTGGTATGACGCTTAAACCGCTGCTCCAATTTCAATCAGATTTGGCGAAATGATAGCGCATTTGTCACTGTCTTACCTCTTAGAAGTAATTAAAAAATTACCCAGGGAAATGCCCTAAAATTATGACTTGATCCTAAATCATGATTGTGACAGGCATGCCACATCGCCCAACAAAGACTTGTCAAATCGCATAAAAACTTTTTTAGATAACATTACCCAGATATGTAAGAAATAGAAATTTATCTGCTAAACCGAAGGAGATTCTCCGAATTCATAAAAAAAACTTAAGCGGGCTGTTTCCGGAATTTAGCTTCATTTCAATGTAGCGCTTGACAAAAGGCTTTAATTTAAACCATTTGTGGTGAAATAACACGGTTAGCCCATTCATTTACACACATGGAAAAGAAGTTTGGTTTGATAACTATGGGACCCATGCGTTTATGCTTGCAGAAACAAAACTATGGCAGTCCGGTTAAAACGTCCTGGAATGTTCGATAACATGGACTGGCGTGCACATATCTGACAATAACATATACATATTGTGTAATTGACATGAATAACTAGATCGGATTGTTACCTCAGGGACCCATGCGTTTATGCTTGCAGAAACAAACTACATTCTCGGTTTATAAAATAAAAGTTGTGGTTGGGGACCCTGCTCACATGAATATATAGCATACAAAATGTGTTTTACAAATAGTTGTGGTTAAACAAGTGGTTGACACTTTCTAGTTATTATATGAACTATGGTTATTTCAAGTATTCAAGACGAACGAAAATAGAAGAGGTGAAAGCTTAATGACGTCACCAAGTGCTTTTGCTTAGCTTAATTAATGAAACCAATTGTTTTCGATAAATGTTTTGTAATGATATATCCTGTAGAGCAGTGATTCCCAACCGCGGCTCCCAGCTAGCCTTCTTGCGGCTCTCATTGACCTTTGAAAATCCCCTAAAAATATTAGAATCTGATTTTAATAATAAAAAAAATTAGTATCTTAAAATTACCCTTGCTTAGTTTGAAGGCTGGGAAAAGAGTTTTAACTTCATAGTTAACTCTTTCACTCCCGGCCAAATGCATTAATTCAAACATGCTGTCCCGCAGTGTTTTTTACAATTTTTAGTCATTTTCAAATTAGCACAGTTTTTCTAAAGTTTATGCTATGATTTAATATTTAGTATGGTTGGAAAGATAATTTATCCCTCTTTTAAACAAGCTGCACATCTAAAATCTACCTCTAATAAAGAATATATTATGTAAACTTTAGTGAACACCACTTTTTGTGCAAAGAAAATTCTGCTCGACTTTGAAAAATTTGAGGTGCACTGACAAACGAAATACTCACTTATTATTGGAATGCCCAAATGAGATGAAAATTGGAATGTAGATGGTCTAATAGTTTTTGTACTCGAACTGTATTTCTATCTTCAGTAGTTTTTTTACTATTTGTAATTGAAATTTCCCTTTTTTCTGACTATATTATGAAAACTTGAACCAAAACGCATTGAAGTTTTTAGTTTTGTAGAACTAAAATAGTAAAAAGTATAAAAAAGAACAGTGAAGGAAGTGTAAAAAGGGCATACAAAACCAAACAAACGCAAATACTATATCCAATATTCTTCAAAGCAGGGCACACCGAACTAGCTAGTCTCGCCGCCTTTTTCTTTATCGTGCGCTCAGCAGGCCCAGCTGGATTCATGCTTTGGTGAACACGAAGCATAACCGCCTGCTGCGAAAACGTCACCAACGCTCTCCTTTTTATCTCAACGGCACGAAATTCACAGAGAATGTAAAGAAAGACTTGCTTGACAAAAAGAGCTTCTCTGCAAGTTAACACGACTCCTATTGGCTGAGTTAGTCACGTGTAAATTCGTGTAAAATCGATAGAAATAAGAGGCGAAGCCTTGAAAAAGAAAGGCTATCACTCCTCGCATTTTTAATATTTCTCCACGATAATCACAGAGAATAAAATATAGGGTTTCCCTTGATCGAATGAGCCCCATAGCTGAGGGTCTTCTACCATTACGCATTGCGGAGAAATCGTTTTTTAGATTTGCACCCCTTTATGTACAGTCGGGATGCCATGTTTTACCACCAACTCGCGATATATGGCGAGTTGGGAGGGAAAGAGTTAAGTCACTGTTTTCTTAAACCAGTGTGTTTTCATGAGTGTTTTCATGCGGCTCCATACGTATTCTAAAATTTGAAATTTGGCCCCGACACTAAAAAAGGTTGGGAACCACTGCTGTAGAGTATGTTACACTTCCCAAAGTTGTAAATATTGCGGCATTTGCTTGCTGCAAACAAGAATAATGACGTAGAACGATCGTTCAGTTGCCCCGACCTACCAAGATTTCCCGGAAATGATGTCAAAACTAATGGTTTTTCCAATGGCTTTATGTTGAAGGAAAATATCAGCGAACACAGATTGATTTGTTTAGTCGATCATGGTTTGCCACAAATGCAGTGTTAACGTTTATAACGACAGCAATTCGCTGTCGTCGAGTCCTGGATAAGTTCACGTACACTTTGTATGTCCGATATGAGCACAATAATATAATAAATAAAAATTGTTTTCTTTAATCCAATAAAATATTACGGATTTGGAAGATATTTTCAGAATCATGAAAACAACTCGTTTGAATCAGTTTAGTGACCTAAATACAATCGTTGTATGACGTAACACACATCCGTAGCGTTTCTATTAACCCAGTGATTCCCAACCTGCGGTACCGCGTCTTACAGGTGGTTTATGCGAGTGGATTCTGTTTTTTTTTCGACCGAAAGGAGTTATTAGTTCAAGTGGGGTTGATATTAAGTCTTTTGAAGCCGTCGTCGTGGTAAGGTACATCTTTTTTTCTTACCACTGTGACGTCATAGATTGTCTAGGTTAGATGCGCGCGACGCGATCGCTGTATTGTACTGGGTTACTGGCAGAAAAGCATATTCAGCTAACCCATCAACCCTGGCAGATAATGCTTGGTTTAATAGAATTTGTTATCACACCTCGCATGGGTCAAATACGTGATTATGACGTCATAAATGGTGGAAACACTTTTGGACCGCCTTCAGCGCGTAACTTATATGTAGGTTGTTCGCGAACACATAAAACCTCTAAATCAGGGATGTCCAACATTTTATTGTACTGGGCCGCATTGTCACTTGAAATAATTCAATGGGCCGCAAAACCTATTAAATTTCAAGAAAAATTGGTACATAAAGAAACAATTAAAAACCATTAATGTATAATCCTGTACTTCAGTTGCTCCCATACTTATAGCCTGCTATTACTGCGCCCCTAAAAGCTGACTGATACATTTTAATTAGGCTAAGATTCAAATGTCAAAGAACTACTTGGAGTGAAAATGACTAGCGGGCCGCACGAAAATCTCAGGTGGGCCCCCGCGGGCCGCAGGTTGGACATCCCTGCTCTAAATGGTACGTGGGTGGAAAAAGGTTGGGAATCACTGCGTTAAATCTTCCAACTAATATTGCGGAGAAAGCTATTTTAAACAAAGCGTTACAAGAAAGTGGTCTTAATACGAATAGTCGAGCTTAGTAAAGGTGCATTAATATCTATTAGAAGTATTTTATGGAATCAAACTTGTTCATAGAAAATTAAAATAATAATTATATCTTGCAGGTCACGTTTAATATGTTTGTTAGGATTCGTGAATAAATATGAAATTCTTTGGTATCTTGGTCATTTTTTGTGGTTTAGACATTGCTGTTTCAGGTAAGCTTTTTTGTAATAATAATATTTGATTTTAAATCGCCAATATATTGCAGTAATGACACCTCAGCACGGACAAACTGAAATTTATGCCAATTCCGATTCTACGACGAAAACGGCATTTGTGGGCTTTCATATGTGCATACATTTTGAACCGTTTGTTGTCAAAGCATCAGTTACGACCTACGACCCATCTTTGCCACACACATTTAAAGTATCAGTTGGTTATATTGATTCCACTGGGTTTTTGTTGAACCTGGAGCGAACTGACCAATCTACAGGCTGGCAAGCTCATCTGGTTGTTCATTGGGTGATATATTTCGAAGGTTGGTTCAGTATTATTGTAATCTTGTTGGGGTTAAATGCACTTGCACTTTTGAATTCTGTACTGATTTATCATTGTTCTACCTGTTTCGTGGTCATAAGATAAAAAGCACATGTTACACAAATAAGGGATCAATTTAAATAATATTCATTATTTTAAAAATAGTTAGCGCCAGCATGGCTCTCTATTTTCCACCCTCGCCTATGTTGTTCAATTGGAGGTTGACGCTATATTTTTTGACTTTTGACTAGCTAGTCAGAATATTGGGAGAATAAATTTTATTAATAAAAAAATATCAAACCCAACAATAAGTAATAAAAATTAATTAAATTTACTAATAAGCATAATGAATCTCAAAGTAGCGGTCAATAATAGGTTGCGCAAAACAGACGTGGCGTTCAAATAGAGGTATTACGGTTTATGATGCAATCGTAATTGATATGAAATATATAAAATTAAGCTAAGAATTAGCCCCAGATCGTAATGTAAGCCCAAGAAGGCGACGCGGTTACCCGACGACGACCCGCAGAAGATAAGAACAGTATTATATATAGTCATGTGTTAAAATGATGTGCATTAATGCTTCGTTTTGAGATGGTTCGGTGATACAACAACGAACTATGCACATAGTAATATCATTCGTTGATATTTTCACCAACGATTACTCTATAAACAGCGGGCACCAAAGTTGTAGGTAAATAAATAAACTGAGAAAGGGTTAAATCCACCACACAAACCGCACCACAAAAATCAATTAAAATATCAAATTCATAACTTGAATACTTTATATTGAGTTTGATTGGTAACTCGGGAACCCATTAGTTTCCACTTGCAGAAACAAGCGTTATAAGATATACTATGGGTGATGAGGTAGCCAGGAAACCTGATCGTTTCTGCAGAAAACTATAACATACACTCAACAGGGGTTTTAAAATAGTGATGATTCACACGTGGTTGACACGTGGTTGACACGTGGTTGACACTCTCTAGTTGTTATGTTTTAAACATTTAACTTCTTCCAAGGTTGTCCCAGCGAGATGTACAACTTCCCCAATGCTGATCAAGTTACGGATTACATTCGATATCGTCCAAATGTGCCCAGCCTCTCTGCTGCCACCGTGTGCATGTGGTTTCGGACCTCCAACTTCAGCGACGACTGTTTGTTGAGTTACGCAACCAGTGTTTCCCATAACGAAATGATGATCATGCTGAATTCTGCTACAAAAGTGGACTTCTTGTTACGTGGTGCCAGAGCAAAAAAATTCGCAACCACGGATATGGCCAACAAATGGGTACGAAGAGCAATGATATGTTGATACGATCCTTTGTTAAGACCTACTGGCAGAATTAAAACTAAAAGCACAAGTTAAATTAACTGCAAAATTTAACAACCACTTTAAACTCTATAAGTCTATAGTATTACAAGATGTATATATTGCGCAACATACAGTAACGATTGTAGCGTTACCACCAATACAGTTCAATATAACATGCTTTATCGATTGTATTGTTCCTCAGACTCACATGTGCGCTTGGTTTTTTAACACAAACATCACAAGTTGGAATGTTCATCAATGGTACCAGCTTAGGGAGTTTCCCGTACAGTGGTGGGGTAATGCGAGGTGGAGGAACGATGATATTCGGGCAAGAACAGGACAAAGTTAATGCGGGTGGCTTGGATGCTACGCAATCATTTAAGTACGTTGTTTTAAATCAATCAATAAATACTTAATTTGTATATGAACTATAGCGGTCTCCTGCCTGCAATAGACAAGGTATATTAATTATTTCGCGCAAGATTACTTTCCCTTACGTTATTCGTATTTGTTTCCTTCCACAGCGGGCAGATCGTGAACCCAATAATCTGGCCTCGTGCACTCAACCAATCGGAGGTCGATGACGTCATTAAGCTCTGCCTCTGCCCACGTGACCAAGTTATGACGATGACGACTGACAACATGAAGATGCATGGTGCAGCGAAACACTCATCTATGGACTGCATTACCGTGTGAAGTTCTCACCTGATGAACGTTTAGATGTGAATATCAATTTGTGGACGCGAATTAACTATTCCATTCGTGAAGAAAAACTCCTGTGTATTCTTGATTGTTTAAACCTACTCTTTGATGCAAAACTTACTATGAACATTTTCAATTTCATCAAGAAACTTTACTTCGACCAACCAATCCACTTTGAGCTGGTTCCTAGTTTGAACCACGTGACAAACTTAAACTCAAACATATGTTTAAAAAATATTTCGACTAGAAATTTCGAAAATTCCTATTATAAAGTCTTAATAAATTCGTGGAGTTTTATTCAAATTGGGATAAATCTAAAAGTCTAAAATCCGAATTCAACTTATTCTTTTTCTAATATTTATCCTGTGATGCTTGTTTTACTTGGAATTAACCGACATTACATGTAGTAATCGTGTATTTTAATTATATTCTATGAAAATAACCAAAAAATGGATTTGTTTCTGAATCATGATTGTGACATGGCATGTCGCCTTGACATTTATAAAATGAAGTGATCAAATCGGATTAAAACTTAGACTCGTAAGATAACATGACTTAAATATGTAAAAACCAAAATTTGGTGGATAATCCAGGGGATTCCCCGGGACAGTGAATAACTAAGTCGGACTTTTTTCGTAAATGTAATTATTTTACCTTAGCGCTTGACTAGTTGGTTCCAAGTTTTATTAGATTTGGTCAAATTTGACTCGATATCATGATTATAAAGCCCAAGCCATGTCGCCCGATATCACCAAGGAGTCGTTAAATCAAATTAAAACTTTAAGAATTGCTCGACAACACGCCAAATATGTAAAAACAGAAATGTTTGTAATAAACCAAGGGGAACTCCCCCACGCCGTAAAAAAATAAGCTTATTTTCTCGATAGCGCTTGACAAGATGCTTTAATTTAAAACATATGCTGTGAAATAATAATAAATCTAACACGAATATTCAGGCGTTTTAAATGAATCGTGTTTTATCAGCTTAATTTCGTCGATCGGGTAGTTCCGGACACCCCAGGAAAAGAGTGACCGAGTTCCGGCGAACTCTCACGAAAGATCGCGATACCAAAGATGTCCGACTTTCCGAGGTTGTAAAATTGGATGTTGTTTCGTGATTTCGTCGCTGGAATGAAATACTCGGCCGAATCCAAACCGTTCGGTTCCCGATGTGATATGCGCTGTCGTGATGCTTATTATACTGAACTTGGTTGTTGTTTAGTTCACTGAATTGTTACTTATGAATTATTAACTCACTGGTTGTAACTTTTACATTGTTGTTGGATTTGAACCCAGAACCTTGTAGTTCTGAAGTAGAGAAGAAAGATTATGAAAGCCGACACCTGTAACGAGGTGCTATTCTATATTTATCATTGTGTTAATGGCAATTTTTAACAACCACGGCGTTGTAATTCAGCAATACCTACGGGCGTTTGCAAAATAGAATAATCACAAAAAAGCTTAAAATGCAATCCATCCTTAAACGCCTGGAAGAAAAATCGAAAAACACGAGTGGTCAAGCGATCTTTTCGTCACCAGTTATTCGATACTTTACGGCCATGCTCTGCCGTAATACGTCATATTACCGTTATTTTGAGCTGTGTTAAAAAAAGAAAGTTTGGTTGCTAAAAGTAAAGTGTTTACAGGATTTTGGAGAAGTTATTTTAAATATCGTCTGCTAAGCGTTACCTCACCGAATACCTCAAATTATAGTCAACAATTATCTCTCCGCGTCGCATGATGATAAACAGGCAGCTTTTGCAGGAACATGATCATCGCAGTGATTATTTTTACCAACAATCGCAACTCCACGGAAACGATATCTTTTATTGTCGGTTTATCAGAGTCGTCTACATTGACCCGACCACTCTAGGTTCGATTCCCGCTGATGTCGGCTGATTCTTCGGTTTTGTGGTATCGTACCGCTGTTTGAACTCTCTCGTTTTATTCACGTTTGATGTGAAATTAGAAGAATTATATGATGTAACAATAAATATGATCGTACTTTATTTATTTATTGTTATCTTTTTTTTAAGGAAATTAATACTAAACATCTATGGCTGGATCGCTACTACGCACGATTCACCACTTAAACCAGTGATGCGAATATAGAAACATTCGACATCAGTTCCCAGCATGGCTGAGGACGATTATCCGCAAGAACTGAACGATGTTTTTAAATCGTTTGATGCAAACCTTTCCAAAGTAGAAGAGACGTTGAAACCGATGTTAACATCGCAGAGAAGTGATCTAACGCGAGAGGTAAACTTTTTACGAATAAAACATTTTGATATGATATATAGGTAATATACAAAACACTTTATTAAATGAATCACAGGGTATTCTAATTGTCCACGTTGTAACGGTTTATGTTATAATTTTGATCCACTATTTTGTCAATAGGATAGTGAGGTCTCAAATTAATTGTTGCGGTTATTAAACCCCATCAGACACCGAAGTTTTTTACCTAGAAATATTAAATGCTGAAAAATGGAAGGCTGAATCAAAGTTAAAACATTTTACGAAGTGCTACAGTTAAAAAAGTACACAATTTTTTAATCAAACCGTGTTTATGTTTCAGCCAGTATGGAAAGTACGGCAGCTGCACACTCGAGTTTTTTTATTCCCTGCGTCTTTGCACACTTGGGTAATTTTACACATGCTCGTGAGCTAGCAGTATAAACATCGTATAATTTCCAACAAACCTGTAAACCTACCTCTGGACCTCGGGTAATTTACTGTCAGTACGTTTTTTGTTACGTAGATAGATATGTTAGCTGATGGACACGATAGATTTAGAATAGAACAATACGTTTGTTTAAGATTTTTACAAAATAGTACGGTAATAAAAAGGAGATTGTGTGCACACTTGAAGTGTGCACTCTTCCACGTTTGCACACTGCACACTTAAATATTTGGCGTGTGCACACTCGAGATCTCGGCGAAAATTGACGTACTTTCCATACGGGTGTTTCAGCACTTTTTTCTGACTACTAGTGACACACTCCTTATCATTGCGTTTTTGATTCATTAATCTTCGTGCCGTTATTTCTTCATTATTCCCTTGTATGTTTTCATAATTTTTCCATCAAATAACAACCACCCCCATGTACAGATGGATCCAATTGATAACGCAAAGTTGGATTTAGTTGCAGCGTACGCAGTCAATTCATTCTACTGGAGTAAGTTTATGCTTTCTTTTTGTTTTTAACCACTGTTTAGTACAAGTAGGTGGATTGGTTCTGCAGTAGCATTGTTAAGATAAAAAAGCTCGCTGCACAATAAAAACATTGTTGTTGGATCTTTACCACCATTTCGTGGATCTAAAAGGTGGTGCCTATTTTACACCATTAATATAATTCTTACTAATAACTCCTTTAATGTGAACTACAATTTTGCTTAAAATGACTTAAATGACATTAATTTAAAGAGTAACGTCACCACCAGCTTGTAATGATAATGCAATCTAAGAAAAACAATGAATTTATGAATTTGATTCAACAACAACATACTGAAGTTGCTTTGGTAATCTGACAATCATCCTAATTATATTTTCTCCTGCAATCTCTCACAGGAACATATATAATCCCAAAAGGCAATAATCCCATCCCAAGGTTTTTATTATTGTTTTCTATTAAAAAAGTAAAAACAAACAAAAATTAACAAAATTTCATTCTGACTTTTTAATTTATTTATGAAGTTTATAGGTGATTAGAGTAAATTTTAATTTGTTAACATGCACCATGGGATCTGCACAATGTATTGTTCGAAACAATATTTTATAACAAAGTAACCACGTTTCCTTCCTTGATAAACATGCTGGTATTTTAAGTCAATATTTATTATAGTGCTAGACCACTAGACCACTCTTTCAAATCACACATGGTTGAAAGGTCACATTTTGCTGGTTTTAAAAAAAAGATCATATATCTCGAAATGAACATACTGGTTTCAACATTCATCTAAAATAAAAGTTCAACCATTATCACCCAGCCTACCTCATCGCGAACGGGGTCAACCCGAAAAGTCACCCCGTGAAGTCTGAACTCGATCGGATCAAAACGTACATGGGGAAGATCAAGGAGATTGAGGACAAGAAAAATGGTTTGTTTGGGGGGAATTGTTGTTTTGTTTATATTAAGATAGGATATCCATGTTTATCTCCGTGAATGGGAAACCAAGGGGGTTAACACACGGGCAATAGTCAGATCACCTCGCGCCCACCGTCGGGTTACCGGAGCTATTGCAGTGTGTTGTGTATGATTAAGACATTACTTCAATATGATAGAAATAGAACCCAGTATTCGGGCATTGTTCATCAAGTGCCCAACCTAGTAGCTAGCGACCAGTTTTGTACCTACAACCCTTCGGCTGGAAGCCAACGCACCAACCCATCAAGCTATTCGGTCCATACAATATTGATTATACTCACCACCAGTATAAGCATTCTATGGTGAACATGTTTGTAAATGCACGACCAAGTTTTTTGGTGGTTTTCATGATTCTGGCCAATGCACATTAATAAACTTAAAAAACAAGATAGCTGACCTTTAAATTTTTCAATGATGTGTCCAACATTGCATAGTTCACTATGATTGGCGTGTTTACATGTATGGTGCTCCATCCATATCACCAATAATTGTAGGAATGTACCATTATACCATATTTGTCTGTTTAGTCTGGTGGTTAAGTGTATCGCATTTCAGCCAAAGGGTTTCAGGTACGAAACTGTTTGTAGTAGTGTCCTTAGCTCCGGTAACCCGACGGTGGGCACGAGGTGATCTGACGATTACCCGTGTGATAACCGCCTTGGTTTCCCATTCACGGGGATAAACATGAATGTCCTATACTATAAAAGGATGCTTTCTTTCTAACATAGTGGTTGTTGTGGAGATATCGCACAGGGGAAGTTATCCCTACTTGGGTGTGTGTTGTGTGAGCCATGCTAGATGTTACAAAGCAAACTTTTCATGAATATTCCCTCATTTCAGCCCCAAAGCTACAGAAAGAAGCAGCGAAAAGATTCATTCGAAGCGCGATGTTCGACGGGGACAATTATTCCAACGTGGAAACCAAAGTTCCCAAATCCATCGAGAACGACGCTGTGATTGTGTCCACCGAGGTAGCAGAAGTGGTGGAAGAACCGGCGACAAAACGACCAAAGAAACACAAAAAGAATAAATCGTTTAAAAAGAAAAGAAAAACTGAAGATTGAAGTCCCCACTCATATGCCACTGCATCATATAGTGGTGGAACCTGTATCACACACAATATAAGCGACGACAAATAATCACTCGTTTTGAAAGAAAGTGATATTTATTTGAAGCGTATGACGTATGAACACGTATAAACGTATTGACGTAAACGTAATGACGTATGAACGCAAACCTGATGACGTTTGAACGCAATATAATGACGTATGAACCGGATGGAAATTTAGTTTCGGAACTGACATCCGGAGTTCTTTAAATAAACAAGGAAAATATTCAATTGCGACATATTTAGTTCAAATAGAAAATATCACAGTGACTTCCCATCAGCTTGGAACGAATGCAATGGGATTTGAGGTGGAAAATAATATAATTATTCTAAGAAATCTCCTCAAAATGACGTTAATTCGAGAACGCGCGATTTTCATAAACGTAATTGTTGCTTCCTGTTCGAGTGAATCCTTGAATTGTGACGTCATCATCGAGATTCGATATCTTCGATTCGCCGCTCAATTTTCGATCGATTTCGATCCTGGCAGCGACTCGCGATTCCGGGGTTTCCCCCACAGCGACACTGGACGATTTATACGTCATAGCGGCGGCAAAATACAACACGGCGTTCACGACCTGAATGAAATGATCGTGATATTATTATCTACTTACATAGCAGTGGTGATGGACTTGGTATGCCCGACACAACAAATCTGGCTTTCCATGATATACGATTGGCGTTTCGTTTGTCGTTTTTGCCGAGAAGGCGATTTTTTTAATTTGGTAAAATTAAACGAAAAGCAGTCTTGTGTGAATCAGCCTATTTTGTTGTAATATTTATGTTTGGATGCAAAGCCAGCAATGTATAGGTGGTTTACTTACCACGGGGCATGGAAATTTTAAGTGGGACTATATATTCAAATGGCAGATCGAGCCTTAGGGGTTAAAAGACCTATTTTGTATTTCTGCAAGCAGAAACTAATAGGTAACCAAATTTTCAATCCAAAATTTTTATATATGAATGTTGCGTGGTCTAATGGGTTGATCACAATAACACAACTAAAATCGTTCACAGTTTGTTAAGAATTGGGACCCCGTGAAGGGATCTATGCTGGAACCGATTTCATTTATAGGTCCGATCTATTTAATTAATACTGGTATGTTACAAGTTTATTTTATACTCTTTCATTAAAATGCCCCACTGTTAAAGAACCATCTATCCGAATGTTGCAAATACCTTCACTCCAAGCACCACCAGGAAAACTCCGATAGAAAGTTCCCTGCTGTTGTAGGTCGAACAAGAACCTTTCTCACCACAGTTGAGCGACCACTGGGCGCAATTGCGATCAAACACAGCCCCGATGATAAGCGGGCCCGGTATCGTACCAATCAGCCGGATAATCAACCACTGGTGACGTAAGCATGCATTTTATGACGTCACGGTGTTGATTGAGATTTGTTATGCGTGATTTTGGAAGCTCATTTGATAACAGTCAATATAAATCACTAAGTTTTTTTGTTTTTTTTATCGGGCTTAGTTTCGAACCCATGATGAGTTCGTCCCCAACACCGTTTTATTATGTGATTCGGTATATGCATCGGTCGCGTTAACCATTCGGCCACACGACCGTATTATAAATCACTACAGCGTCTTTTCTTATTTTTTTTACCAAGCCAAGTTTCGAACCCAAGTTGGACTGGGCACAGGAACCGTTTTTGTATAGTATTCTATTAAAAAGTGGCCTTAGTGACGGTGCCATTGAGATTTTGAATCGTAGCCCAACAAAAAAACAAATATTTTCCATCTAAACCAGCCTAATGTAGCCTAATACCCGACCACAAATATCAATCAGCTACCTGCACTCCGATAGCGAACGATCTTTGGTTGAATGCCACACATCGCAGCGACGCTTGGAGCGCAGATGCCTCGTTGAGGAACGTGAACACCATGAATAGAAACATCAAGATACAGAACAATGCGAACATCCCTCCCGCCCCACATCCCGACCCGGAGCAAACGCCGGTTGTGGCGCTCGATATGTTGGTTGCAACACCCGTGGTGGCGGATACACAGGTGCAGTTCTCGTAAGTGTTTCCCTGTGTGAATAATTGTTACTTGAATCACCCTCTTTCAATCGCTTAACACATTTCCTTGAATTATTAAATCTTGAATAAAATACCGTTTGATCAAAATATCCATTATTATGTCGGTCTATATTTGTACTAATCCTACACAGGTGGGTAGAAGTTGACGCTTAAATACCGAAACATCACTCAGAAAAGTAGCAAAGTGCACAAAGCATGAACTATGGATTACTGTCCAATTACAGTTCGCTGTAATGTCCACGAAATAAGATATTCATGTTTATTCCCATGAATGGAAAACCAAGGCAGTTAACACACGGGCAATTGTCAGATCACCTCGCGCCCATCGTCGGGTTACCGGAGCTATTGCAGTGTGTTGTATATGATAGACACGTTCCTTCAATTTGGTAGAACCCATTAAACCGCTGGGTTCAGGTAATGTCTGTAAAGTACCTTGCCCAAGGACACAACCGACTAGTTTTCGACCAGTTTTGAATCTGCAATTCTTCGACTGAACGGCGACACACTTAACCACTAGACTAATCTGTCGAACAAATAATTATTCAAATTCCTTCGTGAACGAACTTACCGCAGTCCCGACAGCAGAGCACCCGGCGAAACAAGCGGAATAGTAAGTGATGCCATCCGCCCCACATACAGGTTTGTAGACGTTCAGGTCGCATCCGCAGTTCAAGTTGCAAGTCGACACGAAGCTTCCACCGCTAGGAGACGCATCGTGGTACTGTGTGCTCACTCCAGCAAATACTGACGACATACGTGTGGTCAGATGGTTACATATACCGATTACATAAATAAAAACGGTCTTTTAGCAATGAACCCGTTATGGGTTCAAAACTAGGCCAAGTAAACAATACTGACGACATTGTGAAAGCGAGTTGGTTCGCGCATTTGAAAGAACTGAATTATTATTTTATTTAATGAAATGCATCTTTATGAATGATATTTGATGAACGCAAAAAAATCTAAGGTTTTAAGGTTTTATATTAACAACGACTTTGTTGAATAGACATTGGAATAAGGTTGATTATACATCATATTTCAAAACAAATCAAACACAGTCCGACAGGTTAGTCTGGTGAATTAGTGCGTCGCCTTCAAGCCAAAGGGTTGTAGATTCGAAACTGGTCGCTAGCTAGTCGGTTGTGTCCTTGGGCAAGGCACTTAACGGACATTGCCTGCACTCAGCGGATTAATGGGTTTTACTAAATTAAAGGAACGTGTGAATCATACACAACACACTGCAATAGCTCCGGTAACCCGACGGTGGGCGCGAGGTGATCTGACGATTGTTCGTGTGTTAACCCCCTTGGTTTTCCCATTCACGGGGATAAACATGAATATTCTATGCTAATGCATCAATAACACTCACGGATATCCGAGCAAGAGATGATGAAACCAGCTGAGAGAAACCACGTGACCACAGGGGCCATGTACGTCATCCGAAGTATCCACGTCATTCTGATGTTGAACTTGGTTATCAACCCTCCCCCCAGTAACTGGCCCCCTGCGGCGCCTACCAGGGCCAGGGCTCCTGCAGGTGTAGTTTCAGCTTTGTACGTAATATTCGGGGATACTTATGTTTTTTAGCTTTTTTTAACCGCGCCAAATTTTGAACCTATGATAGCCTCGTCACTTGGACCGTTTTTGTATTGTTGGTATATGTATCGCGGTCGCGTTAACCATTCGGCCACAAGAACGTACTCGAAAATACTTATGTTTATCCCCGTGACTGGGGAATTACAAAGGGAGGTTATCACAAGGGTAATTATAAGATTACCTCGCGATTACGAAAGGGGGTGTTTTTACACACGAGTAATCGTCAGATTACATCGCATCCACCGCTGGGTTAGCGGAGTATGTTGTAAATGCGTCCTGCCATTGCCACATATCATAATAATTATCAATTTTGTTACATTTTTTAACAAAACAAAAAAATTTCAAAATGTTAAAAATTATAATAAATTTAGGTCAGGATGACAGAGCTAAAGCATTATTCAGTTGTTGGGAATTAAAAATTGTCTAAAGACGAGCCTACACACACATACATACTCGAGATCTGATGGCAGTGATTGTAGGATCGCCAGCCAAATTAAACAAATCAATGGTGGCTCTACTCGCCAGAGTGTGTGCGTGCGTGTGTGTGTGTTTGTGTAGGTGTGCGTGTGTGTGTGTGCGGACCCAGTCTAAGAGCTCCAACCTCGACAGGCGTCTTTATTTTTTAAACTCAAACGACTTGAATGAAGAACGAAATCTCACCAAATGCGATCCCCGCATCCGTAGCACTGAGTCCGAAGATCGTTTCGATGTATTTCGCTCCGAACGTTGCAAGCCCCGAAATGAGGATCGAATCAACCGCTCCAGCGATGGAAACCAACACAAACACGGGGTTACGTAGCAGAACGAGGACGCACTTAGGGAAATCCCGGTACCTGTAAACACGATGATGGTTTGTAATGCTTTCATCCGTACAACATGCGATTTACGCTTCTTAGCCACAAGAATGCATTTGATGTTTGAACCTTCCAACCCCTTGTTAAGTGCGCTGTTGCGGCAACTATTTGTCACATGAAGCCCCGATAGACGGCAACTACGTTGACTGATGGGTTTATAATGAAGGTAAACCACCCAACCAAATGCTTAGGTACACGATCGGTTAGTTTTTCTTATTAAACATGAGACGTATAATGTGCCAACCAGGCCAATCTGCCCCGCATATCGGTTACATGCAAGTTCCTATGATCGCCCAACAAGTAGTAAAGGCTGATTTCAGCTTCATACTTGTTCGTATATGTTGTTATATAATAAGTGCTTACAGCAGCGATACAACCCCAACCACCCCCTGATATAGGCTACATGGTTTGTATCCGGGTATTGATGTTGTCTTTACGCTGCCTCTATTCAATAAAGGTTGTTTAAAAAGATTAAAATATCCCCGGTAACCCGACAGCTGGCACGATGTAAATTGACAAATATTCAAACATACGTCTTGTCATTTGTTAGATGTCAAATACTTTGCTCAGACTTTTTTTTTACAGAGCTTAGTTTTAAACCCATGATGGGTTCGTCCCTAAAACCGTTTTTGTTTACAGTAAGATATATATCGGTCGCGTTAACCATTCGGCCACACGACCGTACTACTTTGCTCACACTCCATTTACCTTTTCCCGAAATCTTTATCCCCCGCCACCTTACGACCCAACGCGTCATCATACATATCTTGACCTCGATTCTGTCGATGGTGATGGGTACCGGGTAGTGTCCGGGGGAGCATAAGGATGGGAAGGGAAGACAACACACCGATACAACCGACGATGAGCGCTCCCATCCACCACGCACCAACCCACGCTTCGTTGCTGTCCAGTATGGCAACCCTGCGGAGATATCGGTCGCAACTACAATTATTGGGGGTGGGTGTGTCGGGTCCAGTCGAACGGCTTATTTGGAAAGGTTATTGATCTAAGGGGAGGGTATTGACCGAAAATACCAATAATACAGGGGTTGGATATGTCGGGTCCAAAAAAGGAACGGATTTGGATATGGCGGGATTTGAAAGGAACGTATTGCCATCCTAACCCGAAACTAGTTGATAGTCGCTTGTGTGCTTAAGCAAGTCACTTAAGTGGGGTTGCTTCGAAGCACCAAGGAAAGGTTAAAGAGAAATTATATTTGTATCGCACAAGGGGAATTAACAATAACAAGGAGGTTTTTCTGAGCGAATTCTCATTTATAACCCATGATTTCCCATGTTGAAGCTAAACTTTGATTCCTCAAAATGCAGGCCAGAGCCTGAAATAATTAAGCCATATATTTTATAGTTTTGCATATTGAAATATCCACGTAAAGAGCCAACAAAACTCACTGTTCGTCGGGGTAGGTGTAGATACCAAGGAAAGCTCCTCCAACTAAGAACCCGATTCCTGGTCCGATGATCGAACCAGTGACCAATATACCTGGTATAGTGAGGAGGGAATTCAGTTGTGAAACTTGCAATTGGATGTTACAAAGCATGTGCGTATGATGATTAATACAACAATGCTTGATTGTATCAAAAACGTGGTAATCGCCAAAAACTCGAACTTTTCCACATTTATTTAATCATATTAACTTGATTCTGCAAACACTGGATGTTCGGTGGCTATACGTAGTAATGACGTAAGTAACGACGTAATCTTTAAAATTCCAGTACACGCTGTACTATGTTAAGTGTCTGTTATGCCAATATTTTGGCGGCAGTAAAGAAAAACACGTTTGACTCCACGGAAATATGCAATCGCAAGCGCTTTATCAAAAATGAATGAAAAATTACCGCCTGTGGTGCGTGAAATATAGTCATCGCCAAGGCCTGTAGTCTAATTGAATGCAAATATAAACAAAAACATTTGGACAAATGAGGCTGACAAACCACCATGGACCGCACACATCGGGAATCTCTATGAAACCCGTATCAACTATGGGGAACCCCCCTTGGACAAACTTACCAATATACCACGACGAGAATCGCTGACCGACGTTTTCGTCCATGTAAGTGATACCCAGTGAGTACAGGGGGGCTCCACCGAACCCCGCTATTATGAAAGCCAAATAGAAGAACCATCTGCGGGAAGTTAAGGAATTCGCATTTCGTTGTAGGATAGGATATTCATGTTTATCCCCGTGAATAGGAAAACCAAGGGGGTTACCACACGGGCAATCGTCAGATCACCTCGCGCCCATCGTCGGGTTACCGGAGCTATTACAGTGTGTTGTATATGATAGACAAATTCCTTCAATTTGGTAGAACCCATTAATCCGCTGAGTTCAGGCAATGTCCGTTAAGTGCCTTGCCCAAGGACACAACCGACTAGCTAGCGACCAGTTTCGCACCTGCAACTTTACGATTGAAAGGCGACGCACTTAACTAAGCTAGACCAACGGGCCGGACAATTTAACCGGACAAGTTTGTAGCTATTAACGCACCGATAACGTACTATGATGACGTGTTGATGTAATTGTCGATCACGAAGCATTTCCTACTTTATTTTCGAAGAGTGTTCAGCAATTAAACATAAAAAAACATTTCGATTTACAACGATTGCTGTAATTTTATTCTATACGATTTTAGTGCATGTATCAGTCAATAAACGTTTTTTTCGCTGGAAAAAGGTTGAAACTATATTAGAAAATTAAGTAGGGTCGATAATATTGACAAAAACAACATTTAACATGACTAAAGTCAGTGAAAACATGTTAAACTGTTCGTCCAGTCGATAATATTAACATTGCATACCTGTGAGATCTTGCGCTGTTGACGCTGCATTCAGCGATCTCGGACGCCCCGCACGTATTGTTGGTGAGCGTGTATGTGTACATGGGGGCCGTGAAGTGGGGAAGGGAGAACAAGATACCGCTGACACCTATGAGGAACACCCCCCATCCCACCCACAGCGGTTTGTGCCCATGCGCACCTATGTACGTCACAGATAGTATCGCGACGCACGCGCCGATGTCGTAGCAACTCGCAATGAGACCAGATTCGGTGCTGCTCAGGTCGAATCTAGGGATTCAAGGTCAAATCATTCGCGCAAATCATGGGGAAGTTATTGTAGATTAAGTTGGTTTAGTTTATGCCCTGGTATTAAATAATGGCAAAGATAGCAAAACGAACGGTCTTTAAAACACGTCATTGAAAAAAAGGATATAATTTAATAAATATAGCGGACGCGGCCGCCAAACCTAAACGAAAAAACAATAATGTGCAAACAAAATTTAATTAAAACCAAACGATATAAAGCCCTGTAGAAAAGTGTGCGGTAAAGCGCGACCAGTACTGAGGGGGGCCGGCTTTAGGAGAAGGTGTGGCCTAAAAGTGTGGGTTTAAACGAGAACCACTTGTTTAGAATAGGATATTCATGTTTATCCCCGTGAATGGTGAAACCAAGGGGTTAACACACGGGCAATCGTCAGATCACCTCGCGCCCATCGTTGGGTTACCAGAGCTATTGCAGTGTGTTGTGTATGAATGTATGATAGAGTTGCTATCTTAATAAGTGATGGAAGTCACGACCTATACATTACCAAAATAGCAATCTTGTATTCAAATGCATTTCGGGTTAATATACAACATAACCTGTGTATATGGATTATAAAACTGTTAATTTCTTGCATATAGAATCACCAATACCAACGTTATAGTGGAACGATGTAAATTAGTCAAATACCCCAAATACTTGGTTGTTTTTCATGGAATATAAGACATACATGTTTAGGAAACACAGAATCTTAAAAATGACCTTTAAATAGCGCTTAGAGCACTCAGTCAAGCAGCTGAAATTAACCTTAGTTGGTTTGCAAACAAACCATGGAATTTTAACCCGGCGAAAAACAACTATAAATAAATACGCAGGGCTGGGCATGCAAATGCTGGTTATTAGTTGTGACCGATGACGTCAATTGTATGACGTAATCGCCATAATAGCTATGTCATGTCGTTCGTGAATATAATTCACAGCAACAACAACAAATAAAGTTGGCGTATATGACGTAATAGAGGAACTGTTGCAATTGTTATGCATGTGCTACAATAACATAGTTCTATTTTGAAACAAGCGATTCGAATTTAAGTTTAATCACTGATTGCGTTTTTAATTACTTGGTTAATGGAGTTATTAATTACAATATTTGATTCGTTAATATCATGAACCGCAATTTTACAATAAACTGCGATTGAACAACGGTTTCGTGTTAGGGCAAATCCCCAAATATATTAAATTAATCTGATATTTTTATGACAAATTACCATTTACGGGCAGCGCAGTGAATTATGATGCTCGTAGCTGGTAAATATATTTGTGTAATGCATAGGCTTGGTTCCCTGTGTTATCAACTATGTTTAACGATGTGACATCAAATAACGTGCTGAGATGTCAACGGTTTCTTACATGGATTTGAATATAATAACATGTATGCTCAAATAAACGATAATGAATATATAGTTGCATGATAACCAATTAACGACAGTTATCAAAACATCATTATATCGCTATGTTGAAATTATAAATACTAAAATATCAGTTCTTGGTTCCAAATCAGGAACGGAAATAGATATATTTGGTCAATATTGTTATGTTGGATGTAACATCGTTATAATTGAACTTGTTTATATCGAATAACTCTGTATATGATTTCCTAGGTTGTTGTAATGTGTTATGTGTGATAGGGGGTGCAAGACATGATATCATACAACGGTGAAGTGGACGTCATTAATAGCTTGCACATATGGTTCTGACGTCATAAAAACTATCATGATGCGGCAAGTATGACGTAATGATTAGAAACATATTGGTTCGTTCTGTACTCTAACCAACTTACCGCTTTTCTATCGTGCTTATAATTGCATTCACATGTCCGTTCACGAGAAATCCCTGCACAAGGGCGCCAAGCACGACGAACACGAGGGCTCCCTTTACAGTGGCGAACCCCTGGAGTTGCGTCACCGGTATTCTGTGGTAGGTGGGTGGAATGTTAGTGCAGTATAGTGGGTAGTATCTTCTATCGTGGGTTGTGTTTCTCTCTGGTTAGGATGTATACCAGAGCAACCCGTGTGTACACATTAATGTGAAGCTATTTGAACCTGACATTTACCAAGTACAGCCATGCCATTTTTGCATCAATAATACTTACTGAAGATAGTTGCTAAAGATACACATATGTCCAATATGTCACTCAACAATAACTGGTCACTTACAATAATATCCTGACCACATTTTAAGCATCAGCTTATGCGCCGTGCAGTTCAGCAACAAACGTGTTTGTTTGTTTGTTTAATTAATCGCTAACAAACCAGTGTACAGACAACGCCTGTTTTGTGCCAAGCATCAATTTTAAAAACTGGTTCTAAAACTCGTAAATCAAATGTAAAACCCAAGTTACCTTCGACTGCCACAACCCAATTCGAATCCACAAGTTTCGTCTATTGTTACGTCATCAGTACTATATTGTGACGTTCCAGAACTGAGATCAGATTCATTACCACGTGTCATTCTAATACCTTTCTAGAATTAAATGGGTTGTATTTGTGTAGATATATAAATTCAAGTTATAAATGCTAATTTGAGCTAATCGGCTATATATTAGTACAAACATGTAATATATGGTTGAATAGTTAAATTAGTATTTATAAGCTCCGTAATTCTTACTTAAGTTTTAATGAAATAGATAATTTTGTTAAATTAATTCTTATAATTTATACGACGAAAAGGTAATGTTCATTAAAAGGCAGACGTGTGGACATATACAGATTTGCAATATAAACTGAACAAAACTAATTGGATTAATTTTAAAACTGTCCGAGGACCTGGTTTATTTGGTGGCTGGTTACATTAAAATGTAACTATAACATTATGATCAAAATATCTACAAATACATCGGTTTGGTCAAGCTATATCTGGAAGTAATCCTACTACTGCTAGTAACCCCCTTATATATCTGGAAGTAATAACTATTGGGATTTATATCCTAGTTACGCCTTTTGGTGTTATATTTCACATCGGATCACACTTAATTATTCTTTCCTGTAGCAATCATCCATCTACACTCAGATTAATGAACTGCTTAGTAATTGCATCAGTGTCGTCTGTCTGAATATTATAACGTCATAATATAAATCGCGCAATAGGAGAATTACCTGAGCGTTAAAATGATAACACAATTTCGTCGAAACAAAAAATTCTTTAAAACCTTCTGATCGATTTCTGTCAATTTACCGCTTAGATAAACTTAAATAATGAGAAAGCTACCACAAATCTGACATTTGCATAATTAACTACTAGCCTATATATATATCCAGATTATGCTCGCGACCATATTACAAAGCGTCAAGTGGTGAAATAATCGTTTTGCTGGAACGGATGTGTGGGATGTCTGACCACATTGTACCTGTGGATCTGGTGTTATATCCTTTCCTAATTATGGGTCCCATTTGGAAAAATGGGACACATATTGTTTTTGTCCGTTTTTTTTTCGTTTTTTTTCGTTTTTTTTTCTTTTTTTTCTTCGTCAAACGCTTGACTGGCATGGTATGGCGCCCCGACATCTACCAGAACGAATAATGTAATCGTAATAAAACTTAGCCATTCGTTAGACAACATGGTTTAGATATGCAGAAACCAAAATTTTGAGTGATAAATCAAGGGGAATTCCCCTGGGACGTTAAAAACAAAAACGCTATTTTTTTCTAAAAAAATTGCCTTTTTTGGGCATAGTGCTTGAACGGCTGTTGCAATTTTAATTAGAATTGGTGGAATGTAAGTGCATTAGTCACTGATTTAAAACTTGGAAGAAATATTAAAATTACCTCGGGAAATACCCCAAAAAATAGGATATGGTCTCAAATCATGATTGTGACAAGCATTCCATGTCGCCCTGACATCTACCAAAAGGAGTAATAAAATCGCAATGAAAATTGGACATTTGTAAGACAACATGGTCTATATATGCAGAAATCAAAAATTTGGGTAACAAATTTAGGGGAATTCCCTCAGACGTTAAAAATCAAAACGTTTTTTCTAATAAATTAGATTTTGTGGCCATAGCGCTTGAACGGCTGCTCTAATTTTAATAAAATTCGGTAAAATTTTAAAACATTAGACACTTTAAACAATTTAAAAAAGAAAACATTTAATTAGGTTAATTTCCATAATACAAAGATATGTTCCTAAATTATGATTGTGGCAGGCATGCCATATCGCACTGACATATCAGACAGGGAGTCGACAAAACTAAATAAAACTTTAAGAATTGTTACATAACATGACTCACTTATGTAAAAATCAGAAACTTATCCACCAAACCCAGGGGAATTCCCTGAAATTATGAA
>CH000880.1:90493-112686 GCA_000149265.1 Ciona savignyi | reverse complement strand
AAGGATTAATTAAGTTCTTGGTGTGTTGTTGAACATTCAGGCACTACATTACATTAATATGGGCGGGTCCACAGTAGCTACCGGGACCAGGAATTTAGGCCATGGAAGGCCCATTACTCCAGCGACCAGCCCGTATGGAAAGCAAACGTCCAAGAGTGCATACTTCAAGTGTGCACACAATCTCCTTTTTATTACTGTTTTACCAAAATCTTAAAAAAACATATTATTCTATCCTCAATCTTTCGTGTCCGTCAGCTAACACATCTATCTACATAACGTAGGGTCAGCTAAATAACAAAAAGTGTACTGACAGTAAATTATCCGAGGTCCAGAGGTAGGTTTACAGGTTTGTTGGAAATTATACGATGTTTATGTTCGCGATCGTGTAAAATTACCCAAGTGTGCAAAGACGCGGGGTAAAAAAAAACTCGAGTGTGCAGCTGCCGTACTTTCCATACTGGGCGGCCAGGGCTGACATGGATCCGGGATAGAGCGGTCAAGTCGGCATGTGTCCTGAAGGAAGCTGACTAAATGCTTGACCGCTATGGGTATTCCTGGATCTATTAATCAAATATTTTATGTGTAAATGAAGGACCAAAAATGTCATCTATACTGAAATTAACTCTGGGAAACTTTTTAAAAAATTTTTAGGCTATATTATATATACGAATATACCGGCTGGGTAGGGATACAAATGCCATTAGTTCTAACGCAATTCTACTAATCTACTTTCCCGACCAGAATAAGAAAATAAACATTGTTTAGGTCTTTAGTTATTATATAAATTGTAATTATTAAGTAAGTAAATCTCATACTCTCACTATAACTGCCAACTGGTTTTGTATTTCATTGAGGTGATTGAATATACATTGGCTGTATTGGCACATCATAAACCAATAGTGATTTTACCATGTTTTTTGGTAAATGCAATTCTTTCTGGTGATCATGTTTTCCTTAAAAATCATTTACTAAAAAAGTTTTGTTAGTTAAAACAATATTTATCAACATTTACTTTTTTCTTTACAGACAACCTTCTTCGATCATAAAATGTTGGTTGGGAGCACATGGAATAAGAACAAAACCCACTGGAATTTGTTCGTCCATTTGTGTACAGTTTGTTTTTTTTCCAGAGGAATTTAAAATTTAAAAGCTGTGATTTTTCGTTAAAAGCATTGATCATGTCTCTCTTAGTTACGTCAAAATTTAAAATGATTTTTTCACAGCTTGTGAATATTGAAGCAAAATCGGTTTGCTTAATTGATCCCCATGGCAAATCAACAACATCCAATGTTGTTTCTCAATTCAAATACTTGTTTACTTTCTTAATTTCAGAATTGTAAACCTAATTTATTTTTAGGGGCCCCTTATCTTTTAGAAAAAACAGCAAGACGTCTATTTGCAGGATCTTAGCTGAAAGGAGGGAATAAGTTAATCGTCCCCTGCAGACTGATGGCCACAGTTGAGGCAAGGTGCTTTATCTAAATAAGTAAAATTATATGTTCATATGTATACTTTTACTTTATGTAATTTGTCCTAGATTGCCGAAGAATGGTTTTTGCAGATTTTTTTTATCAATAGATCAATTTTTGGCCTACACACAGTGACGTACAATTTGACTAATATTCCAAAATTAAGAAAGGAACTAGCATTAAATGTTGTTAAATCTTCAGGTTACATGTTTATATTTATCATGGGAAACCGCATGCCCACCATGAATCACTGATTTGTAACCAGAGATCTTGCTCTCTATGGTTGTTCTTATTGATCATGCTTTATAAAAGTTTGTGCGATTTGCTTAGGCGACATGGCACTTTTTTCGAGGCGACACGCCACTTTTTCGGAGGGGACACACCACTTTTTCGGAGGCGACATGCCACTTTTTTAAAGGCGACACGCCACTTTTTTATAGGCGACACGCCACTTTTTTAGAGGCGACACCGACACGCCACTTTTTTAAAGGCGACACTTTTTCAGAGGCGACACGCCACTTTTTCATAGGCGACACAAACCTTTTTTTTTAGGCAATACCTCACTATATGTTATAGTTTAGTAAATTTCTTTTATTCTCCTCTTGGTTGGACTTCTGATTAAATGCTAAGCGAGATAGCAACTCTTTTTTTATAATCTGAAGCTCAATTTTCATATTTATTTGTCCATGGCAAGAACTTTTCACCCCTATGATACATAATTGTAAAGGCAAAATTTGTTTAAAGGGGTAAATGTAATAACCCAGATAGATGCCCTTGAATTCTACTGGACAACATAATACTCCTTTATTATCATTATATAAAAGAGGCACATGTCCCGGTATTGCTGTTTCCTTCTATAATTCACGTAATAAGAAAGTGTTGTAATCTTTATATTAAGAATGGTTTGTGGTAAATAGGGTCCCTCTTAAAAGCTCCAGTAGTACAATGCCATACTTTGTTAGAGGCTTATAACAATAAGTCCAACCAACAGGAGAATAAAAGAAATTTACTAAACTATAACACATAGTGAGGTATTGCCCAGAAAAAAAGTTTGTGTCGCCTCCGAAAAAGTGTCGAGTCGGCTCTGAAAAAGTGGTGTGTCGCCTCTGAAAAAAATGGGGTGCCGCCTTTAAAAAAGTGGCGTGTCGCCTCTAAAAAAGTGGTGTGTCGCCTCTGAAAAAGTGGCGTGTCGCCTCTAAAAAAGTGGCGTGTCGCCTCAGAACAAGTGGCGTGTCGCCTCTGAAAAAGTGGCGTGTCGCCTCGAAAAAAGTGGCATGTCGCCTAAAAAATAGTGGCATGTCGCATGCGTCACTTTCTTATTTATAGTTCTATTGCCATATTTTGGATAAAATGTGAATTTACAGATTGTATCCATTACTATTCAATCGATTTAATATAATTAATCTATTAAGAAATCGGTTAATTGGGTTATTAACACTAGTTTCAACTGTAATCACGAATTTTACAGCTATTTGAGGAATTAAATCGATTGAATTGTCATGGGTACGATATACGAATTTACATTGTCGTAATGGCTGTGTAGAATTTATACTGAGACTGACTAGTACCCTTACTAATCTAGTTTACAATTTAGCTTGTGTATTTTCAGCAGTAGGTCTTAAAATGATACGAGGTTGCTTTCAAATGAAACAAAAAGAAAAAATCATGACGTATGTACACAAGGTTCAGAATCCTGTTACATAGCAAGTGCAACAATTACTGAACCCCACTGAAGCTGGACCTAAAACTTGCTTTTTGTGATTTTTGCGTATATTTGGATGTCATCATTTTGTTACAGTTATCACAAACGAGAATACATGCAGAAGCACAACTTACTCGTTGCTTTTTTTTGTAGGTACTGGTAAAGTGTCCGGGCGTAATTGAAATTACACAGTTAAAAATGAACACTAATCACGAAGACTATTTCTTTAAGTAAGGCATGCCAGTTTTCCGGTTTAAATGTAATGGAGTGAGAGACTTTACTAGCCTTTTTACATGACTTATTAAAGCACTGGGTTTATAGTAAATGTCCCGAAAGTCCGTTGTCCTAAGAGACAACCACTAGCTATCGGTACGTTTTGATCCCATCACCTTTCCCATCACGTTTTTTTTGACAGCACTTTTCGGGCAGGTGTCATCAAATCACTGACAGGTGGCATAATTTACTGACAGATGTCACTAATTCACTGACAGGTGTCACTAATTCACTGACAGGTGTCACTAGATTTACTGACAGGTGTCACTAAATTACTGACAGGTGTCACTAAATTTAGTGGCAGTTTGGTGACACCTGTCAGTGACATGTAAACACTGGCAGGTGTCACTAAATTATCATAACCCCGCCTCTCGAAGCGACTAAGTTTTGACGAATCGGGTGGTCCCTTAATGAACATTTAGTCAGCAGCATGTACAGCATACTCAGCTGGGTGTTGTAGAAGAGTGTCGGCTGTCATTGCAACCGAAAGTTAATGGGACAGAACGCATAGCTGGGTCATACAAAATTACCCTATATTAAGTGGAGTTTAAACTTACCTTCATATCTGCATTTCACCGACGTATACTCTTTTTTAATATTTTTTTATTGTGTCAATATTTTTTTTACAAGAGTCCCAACCCAAATATAAAAATCAACATTCTGGGATTTTGGTGCCCTAATGTAAAACAAAAAGTGGTTGATGTTTTACGGCCGAGTCCGGCATCTTATGCAGAATCTATTCTATTTATTCTTAAACTGTGAACAAACTTTGCCTTTTGCGTACAGTTGTAAGAATCCTGCATTACATTACGCTGGACTTCCAGATTAGTGATTAGCTTAGAAAAGGGCAACGCTAAAAGGAGGGAAAGCGGGAAAGAGGGAAACTGCTCACCACAATTACGGAAACTAATTTTAACCCATCCTTAAACACTAATCTCAACCCCAAGACTAACCCTAACTCTAGCCCCATGTTTTATACTAAATCTTATGACATAATCTCCATTTTAGCATGCAGTTTTCCCTCCTTCCCGCCCTCCCACTCATGATATACCCCGCCCCGCTCATGTTAGTGACGAAAATACTTCGTCCTGCTCAAGAAATACCCCGTCCCTCTCATGTTAGTGACGAAAATACTTCGTCCCGCCCCGCTCATCCCCCCCCGCTGTCCCGCAGATTAGTGAGGCCCGGATTGTCAGCTTAATCGCGCAACCTTTTTTGGTTAATGGTAAGCACGTTATCATCGGTTCCTCTAAATACTACAGGACCGCTTGGATTGCATATGGAGCGCTTAAATCGCTTGGATCACTTACTATACTTCGTAATTACAAAAGCCATGAAATTAATGTTAGGGTTGGGGTTAAAGTTAGTTCTGGGGTTGAGATTAGTGTTTGGGACAGGGTAAGAATTACTTTCCATAGCAATCTAAGTGATCCAAGCGCTCCTGTAGTATTTAGAGCAGAGGTTCTTAACCAGTGGGTAATTACCCACTAGTGGGGAATTTGGGAATTTCAGGTGGGTAATTTGAAGTTTCGGAAAACGAAGGACATGGGCAGTGAAAAACTTTAAGCAGGAATGTGAGAGCCAGTACGATTTTAGGGAATCCATAAGCATGAAGTTTCGAAAACTTAACCTTTTGAGCGTGGCCCCCTTCCAAATATCAATGGATACTGCTTAAGTATCGAAAGCGGGAATTGGTATTTTTCTCAATAAATTGTTCTTTTCGTTACATACCGTTGTGCTGTTGGATATATCACAACAGGTCATCAGACTGCGTTTTGATTTTTCATTCAGTCTTAAAAGTATGAAAGGTAGTGGGGAATATAGATTTATTAAGTAGTGAAGTGGGTAATGAAGGAAAAAAGGTTAAGAAGCGCTGATTTAGAGGCACCCCGTTATCATCGACTTGTATTCAGTACCGGTAATTAAAATCATAACGAAACATTATAGTTAAAATTAAATATAAATAAATTATAACAAAAACGGTCACACTCATAATACTCATATGTACTGAGGACAACCATCAGGAAGTTGACAATATGGGTACTCTGGTCACCTGATTGTGGGAGCGAGGTATCAGTAATCTGACGATTATTGGTGTGAGAACAATTTCTTATGTATTCATGGGGCATGGGGCAATCTGGTGATCGTCCATGAGATATTGTCCCTTGAGTTTTTCCATTGACAGGGCTAAAAATGAATATCTCCCTATAATAGCTTTACATAAATATATTATTCATAATGTCATATTTTCCTTGGTCGCTTCATCCCTTGAAAATTGTTAAGATTTGTATAGTTTATATACTGCTGTATGCCAGCACCAAAATTCTGTGATTTGTTTTTGTTGTTTTAGTTCATTGATATTCTAATTCCAATTTATTCTCTAAGCTAAGAGAATAGCTTGTGATATTTACTGTTTGTAGCCATCTTCAAATTTGTAAAGAATGTCACAAAACTTGAATTCTCCATTGAAATTAAATGATAAGAAGACTTCCGGTAAGATCCTCTTAATACTTATATGTCTAAATTACTAGTCTGGTTGATTAGTGTGTTGCCTGAACTAAGCGCATTAATGGGTTGTGCTAGATTGAAGGAACATTTAAGTCATACACAACACACCACAATTGCTCCGGTAACCCGACAGTTGTTGCAAGATAATCTGACGATCATCCTTGTTGAAACCTTCTTGGTTGTCCCATTCATGAAGATAAGCGTAAATATCGTATCCTATATTGATTCTGGTCTGGTCTACTGGACTTAAATTTATAGACTAAAAGATCCAGTCTAAAGTCCAGCCAAAGACCCAGTCTGACTGAACAGTCAAAGGGTTTGTCAAAAGTACTGGCTATACGATTATGACTGTGGACAAGGCACCTCTGGACTTTTGCAATGAAATAGCTAACTTTATACCTACCTGTAGCATTGAAGCAGTTGTCAGACAGGTATTTCACGTCAGAAAATCGTGCGTTTTACCAACCAAAGAAAATAAGAGTTGTTAAAAAGTTGTTAAAAAACGGTTAAACGGTTAAAATTTAACATGACGGTTAACCATAAAAACGGTTAACCGTGGTTAACCGTTAAATTTTCGCACCCCTAATATATATATATATATTAATCTTGATTTTCAGTTGTACATGGCCTATTCAATTTTTCTTTTTTTCAGATGTTTTTTTTATAAAGATGAATAGAAAACTTGTGTTGCTACTATGCAGATATTTTGCCATCAGTTGCATATTTAATGCATGTTTAGTTTTGTATATTTTCACAATGAAATCAGGAACCGGAGGTGAAAGACAGCAAAATGGCAGATGTTACAACACTACTATAATTAAATTAATTATTTATTACAGATACAGACAGATGTGAACATTAAACCGTATGTATAATTATAAAAAAATGCAAAATATAAAAAATATTTAAATCAAAATTATTTCTCTTATTGCAGAGAGCAATGGTGCAAAGGAGCAGCCGCTGTTAAAACGCTCTCGAGCTGATATGGTTGGCTCATCCACTGAACCTATCGACAGCGAACCAGAAGAGAAACGACCAACCTTTCGACTCCAACCACCAACATTGATTCACGGACAAGCTAAACCAGTTCCCAAGGCTGTCGAGGAAGGTAGGTTGTTAAGCATGTTCGGGATATTAAGGCCGCTTCTAGATTGCATCAATGAAAGTTTTGCACACATGTGGTTAGTTAAACTTTAGCCTTAATTGACTTAATAAAAAGACATATCAAATGAACACGTATAATTTATTTCAATGCTCAACTTTTTAACCCCAGGCAAAACCACAACATCATATAATATGGTTTCCGTGCACATAAAAAACGCATTGGGCATTAAGGGCCTCATAACGCTTAAAAAAATTGCTGGCCTGTTTTACCGACACATAACATACATTGTTTGGTCATTTTGTATGTTTAGCTGTTGAGACACAAATGATTGCATGATCAGCATCATATATTTATTGTCTGTGTTTTTATTTACTTGATACATTGCTCCAACCCTAAGGATTCCAATGTGTCAAAAATTAAATTAAAGTAAATACAACTACATTTTGATAATGGTTGCCTATATTATGGTTAACATTCTTTTTACAATTGTTCTGTCAGTTCAATATTATGGTTCGTTGACAAAAAAAACTGAATCTAAGAGGTTTAATTGTATATTGCTATGTTTTAAAAACCACTAAAAGTAGTGGTAAAGTTAAAGAGTTCGATTCCATTATATTTTTACCCAAAAAAGAAATTTTATAACCATACCGGTACCTCTTAGAAATTTAAAGATATGCATAGATTTAAATATTAACCTAAATTATCCCTTGTTTGACTCTTAAATTGTTTTGGTTTTTCATCTCGCTAAATATTTGCACTTTTGCACATTTCAAACAATTCAGGCAAAATTTTTCAACTCTCGTTTTTTTGGTAAAAATATAATGAAGTTTTTCATGTGATTCACATTGTTGTTTCTCACCTAGACCCCACGTCGCGTTGTAAGTTCCTTCAACCACCAAAGCTCTCTGTATCGAGCACTTCTGGTGAGTGACATTTACATTACTAACATAGAGTTGTTAGTTCATTGTACCATTATTACCTTATTGAAATAGGATAGAATAGGATATTCCTGTTTATCACCGTAAATGGGAAAACCAAGCGGTTTAACACATGGGCAATTGTCAGATTACATCGCGGCCACTGTCAGGTTACTGAAGATTTTGCAGTATGTTGTGTATTATAAACACAATCCTTAATTTAGTAGAACTCATTAATCTGCTAGTTTCAGACATTGTCCGCTAAGTGCCTTGCCAGAGGACACAACTGACTAGCTAGCGACCAGTTTCGAACCTGCAACCCTTCGGCTGAAAGACGACGCACTAACCAACCAAGCTAATCAGTCAGAAATGATGATTTTTTCAAATTTGTTTTGGTATAAAACAAAGAAGAAATTTTAATAAAAACTTTAATAAATATATTTCTATAGTTTAAGTTTAACTCCGGGTAACCTGATGGTGGACATGAGGTAATATGACGATTGCCTGTTTGATACTGCCTCCTGCGTTATCCTATTCAAATTATTTCTATTGATAATGACTTGTGTTATTTGTTGTACAAAATGCCAACAATAGGAATACATTATGTTTCCCACATACATAATTCTTAGTTTTATATGATTCTATTTTCCAAAAAAATGTGAATGTAGTGCTATTACTAACAGTTTACCAATATTAAATTTTATTTTTATAATTTTAAGTAAACTTAGAAAATTAAGTTTATAAAATTCTTACATGCTCTACCTGTTAGTCTGGTGGTTTAGTGCGATGCCGTTCAACTGAAAGGTTGCAATTTCAAAACTGGTCGCTAGCTAGTCGGTTGTGTCCTTGGACAAGGCACTTAACGGACATTGCTTTAACCCAGCGGATTTATGGGTTCTACTAAATAAAAGAAATGTGTTCATCACATAGAACATGATGCAATAGCTCTGGTAAACCGACGATGGGTGCATGTCTCAATATTAAATGCCTAGGCTGTTCTTTCGATTAGCGCAAGATTCATTACCTCCACAGTATTTTGTATCAGGTGTCCAATAACCTTGCAAGATGAAATTAGTTTCACTTCAGTTTTTACTGTTTTTTAATTAGTATTTCTTTTACTTTAGTTTTACTTTTACAATACAAAGTTTTTACAAAATTTACAGGACAAAAGTAAAAAATTAAAATCAAAATATCATAATCACGCAATACATAAATAATACACCGAACCACAAAATTGGTTTTATCGCTTAAAAAAGCAAACATTCCAAACAGTGTTTAATATTTAATCGGCAAGTTACATTGCTTTTACTCATCCTTTATCTTTATTGTCAAATTAAGGCGCTACTTTGACGTAAATTACTAGGAAATAAAATTACAATTTTTTTACAAAGTGAACACATTTTTACAAAATGACCAAAATTTTAAAATTTTTACGAATTTACAAAATATATTTTGCTCTGCATACCAGGAGCAAGAAACGAGGTCGTCCAGCCGGCACGAACTGGATCAACTTCCATTGTTTCCTCCGGGAATCCATTCCTCCTGGTTGATGAAGAGGATGAATCTCCATCCAAGACTGAATCCACTTCAGTGAAAGATGTAACTGCATTTGTGTATTCCATGTATCCGTGGATGTATTGTATACACATGTCAGAATGCCCATGTTAATATTTGCAAAGTAATCAGACCGTGTGAGAACACTCCCATTTGTATTCATAAGTTCTGACGATGTCCATGTGATAACGCCTCTTGCATTTTCCATTCACATGGGATAAACATGAATATCCTATTCTTTTGCTCATCTGTAATGGTCAATTTCATTAGTTGAAGGCTTAGCGTATTTGAACAGTTTTCCTAGATCGTTGACATTCCGTTCCATTTATTGTTTTTATATTTTTTTTTCTTTAAGACTGCCAACATTTTATGATGTAACAAAATGTACCAAAAATTTCTAGACTTTTTTAACAGTTTATACTACGGTGTTTAATACCTCTGAGTTGTATTACGAATATTCCTGAAAATAATTTTAATCGGAGCGCCAATTTGGAATCAAAACTTCTTGTTAAATCTTGATCCATCAGGATCCGGAGGAGAAGAAGGAATCCACAGGAGCAAAGGAGTCGAGCGAAAATGGGGGGGAAGAGCAACTTCCCGACAGCACCACTGATCAACCTTCCTCCTCCAAGGTGAATGGGGATTGTGATGTAACAATCGCTCGATAAGTTGTGAATATAGATCAACTGTTATATCTTCTGGTTGGAGTAAGTTCATGTTTATCTTGGTGAATGGGAAAACCAAGGGGGTTAACCCACAGGCAATCGTCAGATCACCTCGCGTCCACCGTCGGGTTACCGGAGCTATTGCAGTGTTTTGTGTATGATTTAGACATTCATTTAATTTGTTAGAACCCATTATTCCACGGGGTTCTCATGTAAATATTTAAATTGCCTATTTCAGTTTAAAGGATTATGTTTGAAGTCTCATTGAAAGGATTTTCGATAACATTTCGGATGCAAAGAATGTAAATGGAAAGACAAAGGCTCAGTTTGCGCTTTCTAACTATGTTTGAACCATCCTAACACACTAGATATTGAAATGTATTTAGTATGAGTATATTTAGACCGACGACCAGGATAAACAAGAGAGCACTGAACAGGAGAAGAATCTATTCTTGCAAGGTCACAACGACGCTGCAACTATTGTTTCCTCTTCCGATGGATTCGTGTTCGGGAAGAAAATGGAAGAACGAGCGACTGTAGATATTTTAACAACTTTTTTAAATATTTTTAACAATATATCATATTTCTTGCTTCTATTTTCAAGCTGGTGTAAGTTAATTTTATTAATTTTTTAAACGAGTTTTAAGAATATTATTTTGGAAATATATCCTATGAGTTTGTCTGGTGATTTATAATTTAGGGATGATTTACATGTTAAGTGGGAACAATAAGAGTTGGCTTGCTCCCAGACATGAGTTTCATTGCGGCTTCTCATTAGATACCACTGGTTTGGAGTAATGTTATGTGGCTTGCTCAGGTGCACAGTAATACATATCGACCATTGTCTTTTCCCATTAAAGGTGATAAAACGGTGGCCGCAAGGTGATTTGATGATGCACGTGTGTTTAACCCCCTTAGTTTTCCCGGGTTTAAACATGAATATTTTTTCCCTCTTAAAGTATGAATGTCTGATATTTGTAATTATATTATATGATTTGAAGGTGAGCACTGAAGGAACTTCCAATGACAGCGGAGACGCAGGATCTTCCATTTCTTTCTCCGAGTTTGTTTTCGGACAAAACCTCGCACAGAGAGCAAAGGTATGACATGTTGGTCACCACGTGCCCTCAGTCGAGTTGTGGTATATTGAAATGCCTGATTGTACTTTTATCTTATGAACTAATGAAAAATAATCCCTGCATATAGTCAAATCGATAAATGTTTCAGGTTTCTTCAATCCCAGATTCTTCTCTCTTGTTTAAATCAACAACAAATAATGGTAAGTCACATTTTGTGCTTTGTCTTTATGATTATCATGGTAGATGTCGATTTGTTTGATGTTTGTAATCAAAAAAATGAGTTTTACTTTCAACCAAGAAAGTAAAGTATATTGTGTTGCCACTTGCCACCACATATTTTTATGCTTTGGTCACATCCCAACCTGGGAACCAAGTCTGTGTGTGAACTTGTTTAATATTAAACTGTTTAATTCTAATAAAACTAAAGGAATGACTAATATTTAACACAATGGGTGCAGGGTAATCTGAGGATTGTTTGTGTGATAACCCCCTTTCCATTCACGGGATAAACATGAATATCCTTCTATTCTATGCTTGACGATTGCCGGTGTGTCATGATTTCTTCTAAATTTATTTTTAATAAGTTTGATTGGATGGCAGATTCTGCCACATTTTCATCCACCAATGGGACTGCAAGTGCTGATTCCACCAACCAATCAGAGAAGAGGAGTGGAGGGCTTGAGGAGGACGCAGCCGCCCACTTCGCCGCCTCACAGAACCGAACGATCATCCCGGAGGTGGAGGTCATCACTGGGGAGGAGGGGGAGAGGAATGTCCTCCAGGTGAGTTTCACTTAATTTATGAAATTAAAATATGATAGAATATTCATGTAAATCTCTGGTGAATGGGAAAACCAAGGGGGTTAACACACGGGAAATCGTCAGATCACCTCGCGCCCACCGTCGGGTTACCGAAGCTATTGCAGTTTATATTGTATGATTAAGACTATCCTTTAATTAAGTAGAACCCATTATTCCGCTGGGTGCAGTCAATGTTCGCTAAGTGCCTTGCCCAAAGACACAACAAACTAGCTAGCGATCAGTTTTAAACCTGCAAACTTTCAGCCGAAAGGCAACGTACTAACCCACCAAGCTAATTAGTCAGGCAAATCTTTTTATGTTAAAAAAACCCTGATAACCAAAGTAGTTAAAACAGCATATTCCTAATATGTGACATAATAAAACAAACAGACGTGTTAGTTAGACCTAACTGTAGAATTCCAGCAGAATTTATTCCACCTTCGTCTACTTCTTGGTAACACACTTATATAATCAAAATATCTGATTGTTTAAAAAAACATTTATATTCTACTTGGCTTCTGTACTCACACAACTTAAGAGGATAACTAATTTACAAAATAGTTAAAAGCGAATCCCACAGTATTATCTTTCAGCTGTGAAATTTAAACCATGGCGATTTTTAAATGATTGAAATCCCTGCGGATTGTTGGAACTAATAACAAATCGTTTCAGATGCAATGCAAGTTGTATCAGTTTGATGCGAAGAAACAGAACTGGGTGGAGCGTGGGGTGGGAAACCTTCATTTGAACGACGGGATTTGCATGGATGGAGGACTCAACTTTCAATCGAGGCTTGGTATGTTGTTGGTGCAAATATATATTTTGATGGAATGGGATAGGATTTTATATTTATCCATGTGAATTGAAAACAAGGGGTGTTAACACAAGGGCAATTGACAGATCACCTCATGCCCACCGCCAGTTAACAGTGTGTTGTCTTGTGCATGATTGAGACGTTCTTTCGATTTAGTTAAAACCCAATAATACACTGGGTTTAGACAATGTCAGTTAAGTACCTTGCCCAAGTATGCAACTCTTCAGCTAAAACAGCGACACACTAATTTTAATGCAACATAATAGAGTTATATTTACTTTATGGATATTGATGACCTAAAAAGTGTGTGTATGTCATGCTGTATAACATGTTTTAAACTGTGTTTAAGTAAGCATAGGCCTATTGTGGATATAATACCAGATAGTCATGTTTGTCTGAACCTGAAATGACTTGCGGTAAAAAAAAAGTAAGATAGACTAATCATAAGCAAACCCTGTCCCCGCAGAGAAGTTGTCACGGTATTTAGTATTTACTGAATTTGATTTACAAATTAAGATTTCAAAGGATCGATCAAATGTTGGTAGCAATGGCAACATGTTAGTCCAACACCTCCATGTTACAACTTTTATATTGGCAACATTTTAACCAATTTGGAAACAACCACATATTTGTTGTGTATTGCTTGTTGCTTATTAAGTGGAATATTTTTAAATAAAGAAATGTAACGATTTTAAGATATACAACTTAACAAAACAATTATAGACAAATAAAACACGATTATTGAACAAATACTGACCAAGCTGCCATTATTGATACTATTTTAGTGTTGGTATAAAAACAAATATTTATTTTATTTATTGTTAAAATATGTGGTAGAAACATAAACATTTATTTAAATAACAGTGTTTAGAACAGATATAGAATAGGATATTCAGGTTTATCGCCGTGAATGGTAAAATGTAAGGAGTGTTGTCACACGGGCAATCGTCCGATCACATTGCGCCTACTGTTGGGTTAGTTATTGCATTGTGATGTGTATGATTCACACGTTCCTTTAATTTGCTAGAATCAAGTGTTTCATTGAGTTCAAGCAATGTTCGCTTTCTCCGTTGTCTAAGAAAACAACCGACTAGCTAGTGACCAGTTTCAAACCTCCAACCTTGCGGATGAGATTCTAATTCACCATGCTAATAGTGTTCGCCTATTTCTCTCTTGACTTAAAATGGTCAGGATAGAAAAAGTCCCTTTTTCCCAACTCCATCATGCTCACTGTGTTTCCCCCAGTCATGAGAACGCACGGCAGCTTGCGGCTTCTCTTGAACACCAAGGTTTGGCCACAAATGACGGTGGAGAAAGCCAGTAAGAAGTCGGTACGTGTGTCGGCGCAAACTGAAGACGGCAGTATAAGCGTCTTTCTTATATCGGTAAGAAATCTATGTTGACTCTTCAGTCCTTATTAAACTATTTGAACCAAGAAATGCAATATAAATTATGGGGGAAATAGTAATCCCAATGAACTATTCGTTACAGTAGAAAAGTTACCTTTTAAGGTATGGAAAAGTTAAACTGGCGAGGCGGGATTTAGTTCTTTTATTTTGTGCCCCAGTATCAAATAGCAACAAGTAAAACAAATCACATCCAGGAAAGACGGTAAAATGAACAGTCGGTTTACGTGTTATTAAAACGGGTTGAAATATATAAACAATGTCAAGCCCCGAAGAAGAGTGTGCGGTGAAACGGAGCTCGCTTCAGGAGGTTTAGCTCTAAAAAGTGTGGGCCAGATTTCTTGTGGCCGTAGTCGCTGGAGGGAGCCAGTGTGCTCCCCAATCATTTGAACTGAACGTAACAGTGGCGGAATGATCAGGGCGACCCATTCATACAAATTTAATCACAAAAATATCCGGTGAAAAAGTAAAAGGACATAGGAGAGAATATACTTATATTTATCCCCGTAAATGGTAAAACGCAATGGGCTGTAACGCACGGGCAATCGTCAGATTACCCTGCGATCAAAAAAAAAACAATTTGTAAATTTCTCGCAGGCAACAATAAACGATGCAGAGCAGATATACCGAGCGCTGGAATACCGAGTGTTGCATCAGAAACAACTCGAAGATAAAAACAAGGAGGACGAATCGAAGGAAATCTGCGTCAACGAGTCATCGACTGCTGACGCCTCGTGTTCCAACTCCCAACCAAACAACGAAGCAGACGCGACCCTTCCAACACCCGCAGATGCAACTGTCGAACCATGTGAACCTGTTATTGAACCAAAACCTCAAGAAACTATACCGAGCACATGATACTTACGTCACAGCCTGGTATTTCCTGCCATAATGTTCCGATTCTAACGAACAAAGCCCCAATATTGCCCGGTGCAATTCCGGCTCTACTTAAAACACAACAGCAGATAACAACGCATTCCCAGTTCTAATGTTTCGTTTATTTATTTTTATTTTCGGTTCTTACAGTCGTCAATTTTACCCGTTAGCGCTCGATACAATAGTCACATTGCAATAATGCTCACGCACTGCTTTATATGAGAACTAAGTTTCCATTATTTCCCTCACTTCGGTTGATAAGGCACAAATACATCCACTTACGCATACTACCCGTCGTCTTATTTCGAATGTAGAAAGGTTTTACGCCAATGGAATAGAACTAAGTTATATCACTGTGTGCTTATTCAGCTTAATTGTTTTTATGGTACGAAACCAATGTTTGTTTTAAACAAAGCTATTTAATTAACTGTATGCACCATCGGTTTTAAGCAACGTCCATTTACCACCTGATATAACCGACTGGGTAGCGGCCAGTTTCGAACCGGGACCCTTTGCATGCCAGTCCGAAGCGATAATGCTAAGTTAATTTGAGAAAATCTTTAGGAGCCCGATTGGTACATTCGCGTCTTGTCCTATGTTACGACCAAATAACGAATGGCTGTATATGTGGACGCAAAGCAGCCATTCTGCAATCGACTTAGAAACCGCCCATATTTCGACAGATAAATACTTCTTGATAATACACAAACTTCATAATCAATATATTAATAATGGTAAAATATTTTAGACGCATCAAACATACAAAGTAGTGTTACTATGTATTATTTTAAAATAAATTGTTAAATCCAGCTGGCCTTATAACATATTGACCTGAACCTCCATATCATGTTAATAGGATGTTCATGTTTATCCCCGTCAATGGGAAAACCTAGCGGGTTAACACACGGGAAATCGTTAGTTCCCGTCGGGTTACGGGAGCTATTGAGTGTGTTGTATATGATACACACGTTCCTTCAATTTAGTAGAACCCATTATTCCGATGGTTTTAGATAATGTCCGTTAAGTGCCTTGCCCAAGGACACATCCGACTATCTAGCGACAGTTTCGAATCTGTAAACTTTCGGTTAAAATGCGTCGCACTAAACCACCAGACTAACCGGTTAATAATCCGATATTATTTCGATGCACGTATTTATTTAACCAATAGAACGCAAATCACTGTAAAATTATTCATAATATATTCCATACACCGTTGCTGTGGCCCAGAGAGTTTTCCCTTCATAAAAAGCTCCCGCCCAATTGTCTCGCTTGGTGTCCATGAGGCACCGACTGCTCACACGGGTTCCCTGGTCCTTCAACTGCCCGATATTGACGATCGCTACCAGCTTATGTCTGTAGCACATTCATTCATGATTGTTAAACTGGAACACTTGTGTGAACGAATGGTTAACGCGACCAATTCATATTCCTCAACAATTATAAAAAGCCGTTTTAGTGGGATGCCTAATATCACGGTTTCAAAACTTATACCGGAAAAAATAATGGTAGCCCGTTGGTCCGTCTGTCGACCGCATTTAAATTTGCAGCACGCTTTTTTATTTCCCAAATTATTAAAGGAACACACTTTTAACAAAAGGCAAAATAGTAAAACGGCAAACCAAAGGTTGTCGTTATGGTACGCCATAAAAATTAAAACAATTGAAGAAAATATACGGACGCGGCTGTAAAGTCCAAACAAAATCACGATTATTTGTCGAAATTATAGTTAAAACCTGATGAAAAGTCAGTAGTCCGTGAATGTTGCACAGAAAGGTTGTTAAATGGGCTGGATAGAAGCTACAGCAATATCTCATTAAACATAGACGCAACAGCGAATCTTGGTATTAAAGATTACATGTTATACATAGCCACCCCCGCACGCATTGTTTCGGCCGGTTATTCTTGCGGTTAAGTGCGTCGCCTTTCAATCGAAAGCTTTCATGTGTGAAACTGGTCGCTAGCTAGTCGGTTGTGTCCTTGGGCAAGGCACTTTACGGATATTGCCTGAACCCAGCGGAATAATGGGTTCTACCAAATTAAAGGAACGTGTGTATGTATTATATATACAACACACTGCAATAGCTTCGATAACCCGACGGTTGGCGCGAGGTGATCTGACGATTGCCCTTGTGTTAACCCCCTTGGTTTTCCCATTCACGGGGATAAAGATGAATATCCTATCCTATATTGTTTTTACTTATTTAAAAGCAATAACTAAAAACACATGCACTTAGAATATCGCAAAAGGGATAGAATGGAATATTCTTGTTTGTCCCCGTGATTGGTAAAAAACACAAGGGGTTTAACACACGGGCAATCGTCAGATTATCTCGCGCCCATCTTCGGGTTACTGGAGATACTGCAATATGTTGTACATGATAACGACGTTCTTTCAATTGTTAGAAACCATTATTTCACTGGTTAGGGGTATTGCACGTTAAGTGCCTTTCCCAAAGACATAACCGACCAGTTTTGAATCTTTAACTTCTGCTGAAAGGTGACGCACTAACCCACCAAGTTAATCGGTAAAAGGAAAAAAACGGCAAAACGAGAGTCGTTATAGCACGTTTTAGAAAAAGATATTTTTAGCGTGTGTTTGGCATAAAATGATTTTTTAATATGATAAAATTTTCGATTAAGCGTGGTTAATATCTCCTACTGGGATGGTATGTAAATAATACGATAATTTACCGAGTGTAGCCCTGGTTTTTCAAAACCTTCAAAATTGTATCCGAGATTTGCTTGCAAAGCTCTCTGCCAGCGACTGAGCTGTAATCAACGTCTTCCAGGTTATCCTGAGAAGTTGAGGATTGTTGGTCGGGTTAATTGTTATTGCTGGCGAAGGGGATTATAGAAGGGGGTCGCCCAAATGGGATACGGAGTATTTTATCCTCGTGAATGGGAAAAATGCAAGAGACGTTCACACACGGGCAATCGTTTGATTACCTTGCGTCCGCCGTCGGGTTACCAGAGCTATTGCAGTATGTTGTCAATTGTGTATTATTGATTTGTTCTTATGAAGGCTAAAGCACTATTTTCTGTTTTGTCCACCCGCAGTTATATACAGGAGTTATCCTGTATATATTTCCTCTATCAATCAAAAGCATTCTCGATGGATTTTAAAAAATACCAAGTAATTGTAACCAGATTCACCGAGTAATTTGAATTGTGCTCTCAAAATTTAAAAGATAGGCGAACACGTTTTTAAATAATTTAATACAGAGCACTTAAAAAAAGCAAACTAAATTAAAGCATTTCCAGACCCGTGCCCATAGGTAAAATAGGTATTGGATGCCCGTAGTTATTATTAGTTAAATGACATAAGAAATATGAATACAGAAAACAAACCATTAAAATCTGTTCCAAAATTGCTTGTACTTTGCCGGACTCAAATCGTTTATCTGGTTCCAACTTATAGGTGTTTTGATGGCGCACGGAAAACTTTTTCATCAGAAACAATTCACTTGTGGGGTCTTCTCTGTACACAGTTGTATAGAAATCATCCAGTACGATCGTGTGGTTAACCCGGCCGTTTTAATATTAGAAAAGTATTGACGACGAACCCAACATGAGTTCGAAACCTGGCCCGGATAAAAAAGAACACACACAAAAAATTTTCAGATGCCTGCAGCTAATGCACCAAACTAAGCGGTTATGTGCCCTGCCCTGGGAGCACAGCGATATAACGCATCACATTTGATTTTTATTCCTTAATGCCAAATCTTGGGCAACATACCAAACAGAAACGTCATTATCACAGCTTTTTAAAATTGTTACAAAGTAGGGTCTTTATGTAATTGTTTTGTTACCATTAGCACTTTGTATATTGCTTTTTGAATAAAATAGATATTGTAGAACGTTAGTCAAATAATTCTTAAAACAAATTAAAGCATGTTTAATAATATTACTTACTGGAATGTACAAGTGCTAGAACCCATAGGATTGAGTCTTGCAAGTGAGGCGTCAAACATACTCCCTCGCCGTTTCATGCTCGTGTTTATAAAGCTAGCACCCGCCATGTTAAATGCTGTAAAGGGATATTCTGTAATAAAACATGATAATACAAACTGTCCTTTTTAACACTAAAAGGATGTTAAAGTTAAATTAAAATGCTTTTATCTAATTTTGAAGAAACTGGTTTTTCCAACATGTTGTGGCTTAAGACGGGACTGCCTGTACTGTGATATCTAGCAGCAACAAGTTGGTCTATGTCACCACCAACTCCCTTTGCACGTCTGACAGGTTTTAACTCAATAACTCAGTATTCAAATAGGCTACTTATCTTTTCCAGGAAACAAGAACACCAATATTGTTGAAATTGAGTTTTATGTTATGAAATCAGTTCGCAACATATGTCGTCATCATGGCCATTGTGATGAAAAAATACACCGTGGTCTCGTATATTAATGCTGATAACCAAGAGAGCAGCGGTTAAAATATAACTTGAACCAACAGAACATTAGGCCTTTTAACCGCTTGGCTGAGCGCACGAGGTTAATGCCACAACCACACAGAAATTTTGTTAGAATACAAAAACCCGACTTCATAAAAACGCCCAACTAGCGTATAAAAACATGCTGTAAACATACATGGTTGGACACGTCAAAGTTTTTTTGCTTTAAATGAAGATTGATGGGCGAATTAAAACAGAATTGATTGTTAAACGGGCAAGACATTTAACGCATTGCGTCACCAAGCGGATATTTAGTGAAAATAAACCCTAGCTTACACACTGTAATATCTTCAGTAATAATAATAGTGTATTGCGTCTTACTACGGGACAGTCGTGTATTTCACCGTACTTGCATGCTATCAATATTCAACGTGGATATTAAGCCTACCTCTAACCACAACACAAGCGGTCGAGTTCAAATACATAGTATTTTCCCCACCGGACAACAACTAAATTGATAAATATTACAAACCGAATTACGACATTTCTGAATCTGTACCAAAGCAAAGTGTTGACCGGATTCAAGTGGAATTCGAGGCTGGAGGTAGGACGGTTGACTTTGCACGAATTTGCGAGTCGGTCTTTGCACGATCCGGGATTAAATTAAAAAGAACTGCAGTGATAATTGCAAGTTGTCGCGCTTTGAAATTCCATTTGTGGTTGGGCGGGGGGTAAAGAGGTCCACTTTAATGGAGTTAATACGCAAGTATTAGAAAAAGGACAATATTGTATCTGTGCAAAACGAGGGGTGCTAAAATAAATACTAAAGTTTACTGCAATAAAAAGTTGTCATATCACAGCGGATATCGAGCACAACCGTGTAGTTCAACGGATAAGGTAAACCCAGGGCGGGAGCGCATGAACGCCGTGATATAAGGCCGCATAGTTTAATATCAGCATCCATAGATATCACAGTGTTGGTGCGTCGGTACGTCACCTCCGCGTACCGGAAGCGACGTCTATGGCGCAGATGTTGCCACGGTAACCCCTCGGCGCGCTACGTGATCGGGAACAATCAGGAAGGTTCTCGAATCGTCGCTACCGCGGGGACCTGCTCATTTCGCGCGACTTCCGACGCACTGAGATATCGGACACCGAGTCTTCATCAAGCGACATTTGGAACTGGAATCGATTGTTCTGCATCTCGGAGCTCGGGACAGGGGTCTGTATGACGTCATCATCGCTTGGTTCGTCCTCGCCCTCCGTCTCAGTTGATGACGAATCGTCCACGACATTCTCATCGCTGGTGTCGGTGGGCGACGGTCTGCACGATATTAGCGGAATGAGTGATAGTTGTGGTTCCCAAACTGTGGTACCATCGGTGGCACCCGAGTCTTTCGGGTGGTACGCGACTTAATTCAGCTTATTAATTTGCAAAAAGTTTAAACTTTCAGATTGAGTAATTTGCAATGATTGGTTTTGTTACCATTAAAATTAAGGTTTCGAACGTTTATGACAAAACACTCTTTTGGAATTGTTTAGGGACAGAACCCAAGCCAGAGTAAAAACCCCAATCTATATCCACAGCTTAATACATCTTTTTAAACGTAACTTAGGTAGAAAGCTAAAACTATTCCAAAGCTCAAAATGGTACGTGAGTAAAAAGTTAGGAAATCACTGCGTAATAGGTTCAATAGAGCATGGCTAACATCCCATAAAGTTTCCCGAATCGTGGAGTAAATAAACTTATAGAAGGTGCATCATAAACTTGACTTTACAGGTGAAACTTATTTGTTCCGAACTCAGTTGAGTTTAAAGAGTCGAACAATATTTAACGTGCCATAACTGGCGTTCACACCTCACTATTATAGCTTCATAACTTAAAGCACATAGTATTCGGACGTCCAATGTCCAACTACTTAATTCAAGCACGTATAAGTCTTAACTCACGCTTTCTGAATGAGGCTTGCATAATATTCCCGATTATCAGAGAGTTCGTTGATGATCTCCTGGGCGTAAGGGTTGACGAGGTCAGCCCACGTCTCCAACAACGGGTGGACGACAAAGTCAATGAACATTACCTGAGGAAGGTTGTATGTTAGGATGGGAGGTTCGATATAGAATGGACCTCATGCACACAGCCACACTGTCGGCGTGACATTGTGTGGAGAGTTGTTTCTAATATTGGGACATGTTTGTCGCTTGGGTTGGGCAGAACTTCATATATATCCGTGATAATGGAAAAGCAAGGGGCATTCTCATACGAGTAACAGTAAGATTACCTCGCCACTAATTAAAGGAGCAAAGTCACATGTGCATTCGACAGATAACATGGCATGTACCATCGGCCTATTTGCTTTGTGTTGTTAATGATTGAGACGTTACTTCAGTTTAAACACATTTATTCAATGGGTACAAGCAACATCTGTTAAATGCTTTCCCCAGAACACAACCAACCAGCTGGCGACCAGTTTCGATCCTGCAACCCTTGGCTGAAGGAGCCAGATTACGGATTCATAAATATTAAAATAAAAGTTTATTGCAAAGTAATAAAAATACAAATCGACTTTACCTGAGACCTCTCAATTGAAGTATTATGTCGGTCACACATGGGGCTAATTTCGAGCCCTGC
>CH000880.1:47612-90393 GCA_000149265.1 Ciona savignyi | reverse complement strand
TTCCTACTAACCTTTTTACATGACTTATTAAAGCACTGGGTTTATAGTAAATGTCCCGAAAGTCCGTTGTCCTAAGAGACAACCACTAGCTATCGGTACGTTTTGATCCCACCACCTTTCCCATCACGTTTTTTTTGACAGCACTTTTCGGGCAGGTGTCATAAAATCACTGACAGGTGGCACTAATTTACTGACAGATGTCACTAATTCACTGACAGGTGTCACTAATTCACTGACAGGTGTCACTAGATTTACTGACAGGTGTCACTAAATTCACTGACAGGTGTCGCTAAATTTAGTGGCAGTTTGGTGACACCTGTCAGTGACATGTAAACACTGGCAGGTGTCACTAAATTATCATAACCCCGCCTCCGTTTCAATGCTTTAAGCCAGTGGTTCTCAAACTTATTAGAGTCGGGACCCACTATTAATTACCACAATTTATGGCGACCCACTTAACTTTATATATAGTTGTTGTAACATGTGTGAGAGACGAAAGGTTCAATGACCTGAGGTCAGGTGAAGATCACGCCACGATTCAAGATTGTGTGATGTCACAATTATGATAATTTCCCCTTGATTTTTGTATAGGAAATAGCCAGTATAGTTAATCAGAGCTTTCTATAACTTTTCACGACCCAACAAGATTCCTTTCGCGACCCACCGGTGGGTCGCGACCCATAGTTTGAGAAACGCTGCTTTAAGCGTTAAAATGCACGAAGCGGGCCAAACCGACCATTCCCAAGACGAATCATGTGGATTTGAGCTCTGCGGAAATAAACGGCGAAGGTAAAACTATTATGAGAGACTAATGTAATACGGAATCAGGGAAAAACTCCATATCGTAGTTTAAATAGGATGTTTATATCTGTTGGTAAAACAACACAGGGGGTTATAACAGAACAGTATTGTGTGAAATAATAGCTGGGATAGCAGAAGGTTTGTATAAAAAAAATATGCACTGTGAATTTTACACTCTTAGGAAAGCAATTCTAGTTTGCTTCACTAATCTGCTGGACATCACTTTATATTACGAGCAGAACCAAGTATTTTCATCACTAACATAAGCGGGACTGGTTATATATTGATATAACCTTTCCCCCTCATGATACAACCTGTACCACTCAAATTAGTAATAAAGTACTTTATTCTGCTATTTTTTTGCCATAGAATAGTGTTTAGCTTCACTGTCCGCTGTCCTGCAGATTAGCGAAGCCCTTGGAGTTCGATATGTGACTGATTATGTGCCAACTTTTACAAAGTAAATCTCACAAAAAAAATTGTAAATAATTAAATTACAAAGTATCTCTATTGAACCTGCATTGTTGAAATATAACATGATCCAGGAGTCAGGAGCCACCGCTGTGAAATTCAATTAACTTGGATCTTGTATCAACATAGCATGTCACTTTAAACAGTTACCACTTAAAATCAAATATCTCTATTTTAATAACAGTTTAATATAAAAAGCTTTTGATAAATAAACACATGTTATTGTGATAGCATTATCAATTTTTTTGGTATTTAATTGTTGTCAGTTAACTACTCAAAAAACGATTAATGTTGACCAAACAAAAAGTATTCAGTAACTGTAAAAGCTTGCCCAGACTATGTAAATATAGCATTGTATGTTATTTTCTGTATACATGCAAATCTTTTTGCGCCACCAACTAAATTATCCACTTGCTTTGTATTGCCTGTAGATTAAAGTTTATTACAGCATAATCAATCCTAAAATGTTTTCCAGATTAAGAATTTCATTTTTACAACGATTTGCGACGCCGAAAGGAGCTTTGTTATTTCTATGTTTGGCAAGTATTGCTCAAAGTTTCATTGTGAGTGGGTTGTTCGGAGTTATTGTGTCAACCATAGAAAAAAGGTAAGATTTTCCATAATACAATACAGTACAATTTTTATTTTTGTTTCTTTCACTGCAGCGTTTACCACCAACAATTTGAAAATACATGTCATATATATATATATATATATACCAAAACAAATATCGAGTTAACTTAAAATCCATAATTTACCAATATGTAAAGTTTCATACTGTTAGGCAAAACACAGATTAGCCAACAGAACACCTTGGTTCCATAAAGTCATAGCTAACTGGTATTGAGGTTTGTTTTACTTTGATGGCCATACAGCATAGAGGTTTTATAAACTTATCAGTTGTGGAATGTTTGTGCATAAGTTTTATATTTATTCTTTACACCAAATTGCTTATTTGTGGGAATTGGTAGGTGTTTTAAAAGCATGGCCTCGATGAAAAATGACCGACCAAAATTTAAGGTCCTAAAATACTTAAAGATTTACACATCGCACTGCTATCCTTAATTTCTACATAACTCCATATTCTGTTCGTAGATTCCACCTGCACAGCACTGAAACTGGGCTGATCGCCAGCAGCTATGATGTTGCGTCGTGTTTGTTGGTTCTTCTGATCACTTATATTGGGGGCAGAGGCCACAAACCACTATGGATTGGTTGGGGGGTGTTGGTCATAGGCGTCGGATCTATCGTGTTCAGTCTACCACATTTCTTCGCGCCCACTTACTTATATGGGGAGGAAATACACAATGTTTGTAACTCAACTATTCAACAAGGAAAATGCTCAGAGTCAAGTCTAAAGAAATACATGTAAGATGCTTTCTATTTTAAGATCTATATAAAGTGGTTTGTACAATTTATGCCAAATAGGTGTTTTGGTTTTATCAGTCCATCCAGCTATTAGTGCATGGTCTGGCCATCCATCCACATACATTTTCCCATGTTTCAGTTATTATTACCTTTTTTTTCTTTTTTGTGGTTCTTTTTGCATGGTAAATTCTTGCATGCAATCTTCCACTAAGGTATTTGTACTTCGTGTTTAAGTGTGGGTTGTATTATTCCAGGGGTTTCTTTGTGGTTGGGCAGTTACTACATGGGGCTGGGGGTACTACGTTGTTCACACTTGGTGTTACTTACTTGGATGAGAATGTCAAACAAATCCAATCATCATTGTATCATGGTGGGTTGTATGTTTGGTGGTTTAATGTGGATTTCACAAGATTTATAACTCAAACCATGGATCCTTCAATGAAGATTTTCCGTCATGAGTTACTCCAATGATAACCGTAGATAACTGACTAGCTAGCGAACAGCCTCTTATTGAAGGGTTGCAGGTTCGAAACTGGTCGCCAGCTAGTTGGTTGTGTACTTTACGGATATTGCCTGAACCCAGCGGATTAATGGGTTCTACCAAATTAAAGGAACATGTCCATCATACACAACACACTGCAATAGCTCCAGTAACCCGACGGTGGGCGCGAGGTGATCTGACGATTGCCTGTGTGATAACCCACTTGGTTTTTCCACTCACGGGGATAAACATCAATATCCTATCCTATAAATTCCCCTATATAAATTTACCTTACAAATTTGTGCTGAAAATATGCTTAAACCTTTGATGTAAACTTTTCTAGCATGTTGTCCAACAATAACCATGCCTAAATCCTTTAACAAGAATTTCACTTATAAGTTATCTTACGTTATAAATTCCCACCCTCCAGTAACATCATGATAATCATGTAATTCCATCTCCAGGTATTTATTACTCGAGTGCAGTACTTGGGCCAGCCATGGGATTTATACTGGGGGGGCAGTTTCTCACAATTTATACAAATCTCTCTGAGAGGTAAGTTTGCATGCGGAATAGCTGAAGGTTTCAAAGTCCTTCAGTAAGGCACTTTGCAGTCATTGACCATTGCTAGCGTGGTAACATCTAACATTTTCCTATTCACAAAATGTAAATACCCTATTCTCTACAATTCTTATTTAAGTGTAAATGCTGTTTTTTTTTCTTTTTTTCATTTTCTTTTCTAAAATGAAAATTCCTGCTCTGTTTTTGACTGCTTCTGCAGAATTTTCACGTAAATTAATTTCTTCTCAGCGTGAATATCAGTGAATCGAGTTCGTTGTGGGTTGGAGCCTGGTGGTTGGGGTTCATGGGGGGTGGGGTTGTGGTGGTCCTACTGTCCGTACCCATCCTGATGCTCCCCAAGCAGCTACCCGGGACCTCCCACGTGAGGGTGGGGAGGGAGAACGAGGTCCACGGGGGTCAACGGGGATTCCCCGGGGTCAGAAACACGTGAGGGGGTCGTTCTTTCACCTAAGTTTGGCGGCCGCGTATATTTATTACTTTATATCCTTTTTTAATGACGTGTTTTAACGACTATTTGTTTTGCCGTCTTTTCCTATTCCTGTGTCGTGATTTGATTCGTTTGCCATTTTTAATAACTGGGCAAAAAATGAATAAACTCAAAAAACTAAAACAATATGCCATGGGGAATTCCCAATTCACCCACCACAGATGGACAGATGTATGGACGAGCGGCGTGGTTCTACTGCGGAATCCAACTTTCATATTAGTCACGCTGGCTGGCACCATGGACTCCGCATTGGTGATGGGAATCGCTACTTTTGGACCGAAATACCTCGAATCCATGTTTGCGTTCACGCCAACCCAAGCTTCTACTTACTTTGGTCGGTCATTTTGGATGAATCATTTTAAACTTTTACCGTGGATTAAAACTATAAATAATTAATAATGGTGATAACTTGTTTTTATACCTTGAAAGCCAAATGTAGTTCACTTATAATAAAAGTTAACTATACATTAATTATTTGTACACTTTTTATTGTCTATAAGCTGAAGTTTCACACCTAGGCCGTACATTTCAGACCCTTATAAGCCTCCCAACCCACAATCACATTACAATAATATTTTATGGATTGAACCCCATTACCCACCCATCCTTAATATTGCTACAACATGCTGAGGTGTATCACCCAATAATGGTTCCACTGCACCCACAGGAGTGCTGACCATTCTAGCTGGGGTCACCGGGCAGTTACTGGGAGGGGTAGTGGTCAGTAAGGCTCGATTGAACGTCCCAGGAATCTTGAAATTCTGCTCGGTTTGTTCCTTGATAGCCGCCCTCTCCTCCCTCATGTACTTCCACCATTGTCCTGATGTCAGTGAGTATCATGGGGGAGCATGTCCTTCCAACATTCCACTATGAACCTGTCAATTAGGAGGTGTTGCAAGCTTAGGATAGAATTTTCATGTTTATCTCCATGAATGTAAGCATAGTGTATTAGTTTTACAGTTTTATTGTGCATTCTATTTAGTTTTTGTCCATTCAACAATTGTCGCTAGCTAGTCGGTTGTGTCCTTGGGCAAGGCACTTAACGGACATTGCCTGAACCCAGCGTATTAATGGGTTCTACCAAATTGAAGGAACGTGTCTATCATATATAACACACTGCAATAGCTCCGGTAACCCGACGGTGGGCGCGAGGTGATCTGATGATTGCCCGTGTGTTAACCCCCTTGGTTTTCCCATTCACCGGGGATAAACATAAATATCACACACAATGTAACACAGGAAACGAACCCCACCCACCACCACAACCAGTTTCTCTGCAGAGTTTGCAGGAGCCACCATACCTTACTCTGGTGACATCATAATACCATCTATCGATCACAAAGCCACCTGTAACACCCAGTGCCAGTGCAACGTTGACCTGTATGACCCAGTGTGTGGGGCAGATGGAGTGACGTATTATTCCCCATGTGTGGCTGGATGCACCCATGTGTTCGAGAACAAGGTGGTTTAGTTCAATCGTGTGGTTAAATGGGATAAAATATTCATTAACACACGGGCAATCGTCAGATCACCTCGCGCCCACCGTCGGGTTACCGGAGCTATTGTAGTGTGTTAGGTATGATTCACACTTCAATTTAGTACAACATATTAATCCGCTGGGTTCAGGCAATGTCCGTAAAGTGCCTTACCCAAGGACACAACCGACTAGCTAGTGCCCAGTTTCCAACCTGCAACCCTTCGGCTGAAAGTCAACGCACAAAACCACTAGACTAACCTGTCGGTTTAAAAACACTTGATATTGTCAACTATTTTCATTTTGTTTCAATCAATTCAACAGACTTAATGGGCTTCCCATGAACAGACGTATTCAGGTTGCACATGTATACCACCCAACACAAGTACCCACCAAGTTGCAAATATGGGGGTTTGTGGAACGAAGTCATGTGCCACACAGAACCTATTCTTCGCAATGTTCTTCATATCAATACTGGGGACGTTCAGTGCAGGAACACCAGCGATACAAGTCATTATGAGGGTGGTGCCTTTCACACAACGATCCTTTGCTATTGGAGTTAAAGTATGGTATTTGTGTGAAACATTTTTGTTCTTAGGCTTTCTTTACCAAAGACTCTTGTGTTGTACTGTTTTTTTTTTAATGGGAAAACCAAGGGGGTTATCACACGGGCAATTGTCAGACCACTTCGTGCCCATCGTCGGGTTACCAGAGATATTGCAGTGTGTTGTGTATGATTCACACGTTCCTTTAATTTGGTAGAACCCAATAATCCACTGGGTTCAGACAATATCCGTAAAGTGCCTTGCCCAAGGACACAACCGATTAGCTAGCGACCAGTTTCGAACCTACAACCCTTCGGTTAAAAGGTGTCGCACTTAACCACCAGACTAACCAGACGGACAAAGTTAATGAACTATGTTGTTTATAATAGACATGGTTTTTTAATTTAGTAGAACCCATTAATCCGCTGACGAATATAACCACCCACTACAACCCACAGTTTGTGATCCTGCGAATACTAGGCAGCATCCCCGGCCCCATACTGTTCGGCCGTGTGCTCGACCTTGCATGTGTGGTGTGGAGCACAGAGTGTGGGAAGCATGGATTCTGCCAACTCTACAAGAATGCGTCGTTGTCAGCCAACATGGCTGTGCTGATCGTTGTGTTGAAGGTGAATTGATTGTTGAGCTGTGCGTGGGAGTGGTTGTTTCAATACTTTGTATTTAATGGGTTGTTAGTCCAGCTTTAATAGGTTGGTAGGTTAGTGTTTCACTTTCCAGCCACAAGGTTTTAAGTTCGAAAGGCTAGAATATTCATCTTTATCCTCGTGAATGGGAAAACCAAGGAAGTTAACACACGGACAATCGTCAGATCACCTCGCGCCCACCGTCGGGTTACCGGAGCTATTGCAATGTGTTAAGTATGATACACGTCGCTAGCTAGTCGGTTGTGTCCAAGTCCAAGGCAAAACTTCATTGCCTGAACTGAATGGATTATTGGGTTGATATTAATAAACATCATAATATTTCACATCCCCCTCCCACAGTTTCTAGTGACGTCCTTATTCATATCATCATGGTGGATGTACAAACCCCCCTCCCCCTCCCCACTTGATCACATCCAGCATTCAAACATCTCGAACCTTCCGACCTCCATACACGACATGGCCGGCGTTGATGAACTACTACGTCATAGGGGGGATTCCCAGTTCGACCAATTTACATATTCGAGTCTACAGGAAGAATACGACTCTGAGAATTAAGTTTCAATGTCTCCACGCATTTTGCACGTATTCCTGCTGGGGTGCCTCTAAATACTACAGGACCGCTTGGAGCGCTTAGATTGCTATGGAAAGTAATTCTAACCCTGTCTCAAACACTAATCCCAACCCCAGAACTAACTTTAACCCCTACCCTAACATTAATATCATGGCTTTTGTAATTACGAAGTATAGTAAGCGATCCAAGCGCTTCAAGCGATACAAGCGATCCAAGCGGTCCTGTAGTATTTAGAGGTACCGGTCCCTGCTGTATCCGATGTAGTTTGTATCAATTCAGCCATTAGTTGACTTGTAATCTTGCCACGTGCCTCACCGATACAACCTGCCTCCTTAATCATTTACTTAATCTTGTATCCAGGTATTATTTAACCAATGCTGCGTACTAGTTGAGTGTATAAATCATTATATAGCGGTGTTTACCTAATGCCAGTATTTTAGGTTTGTTTTCAATGAAGAAAAAGCATTTGATTTTATTCGTTATTTTATCTTTTGTTACATAATTCTTGCCTATTGATTCCTTTCTGTGCACTTAAATTAATTGTACAAAACTGTGCTGTGCAATACAGCCATGGGTTTTTATGCAATTCAGGGTGAAATAAAAGCGATACAATAAACCCAGTGTTTCAATACGTTAATGATCGGGCTATATTGGATGTTTATGTGTGATCATATAGTGGGCCAACCGGTCGGGTTTACCACCTAAGAAGTTTATATCGGAACGCGCATTTGACCGTAAAATGTCACGGCAACCATTACAAATACATATCTCACAAGCAGTTAGTCGGGTGGTCTAGCGTGCGACATTTAAATGAAAGGTTAAAGGGACGAAACTGGTCGCTAGCTAGTCGGTTGTGTTCTTGGGCAAGGCACATAACGGACATTGCCTGAACTCAGCGGATTATTGGGTTCTACTTAATTGTAGGAACGTGTGATTTGTGAATCATACCCAACACATTGCAATAGCTCTAGTAACCAGACGGTGGACGCGAGGTGATCTGACGATTACCCGTTTGTTTACTCCCTTGGGCTTTTCTATTTACGGAAATAAACAATAAACATAAATATCCTATTTAATACTTTGGCTCTAACGAGCTTATATCGTGCGTTGGATGCGTTGGAGGCACTGATACTGGTTTGGCTTATCAGCCCCTGGCTGCAAGCAATGTCCGTGAGTCTGCACGAAATGCAATTCAGCATTTTGACCCATGTATATCTTTATAGGCCTACCAATTTTTATGTCCATATGTATTCGGTACTCTTGTTGGGAATAAAGATATTATGATGTTACATGGTTTTTAAGCGCTTTCAGTCTCTCCCAGCGCTTGAAATCCCCCAAAAAGCCCCGTTGCGTTTTTACTTCGCGTGGGGGGTGATAAACGTGAATGTAGAACACCGGTCATAAATGTGGCAGCGCTCTGCTTTAGACGGGTTTTACCAGGGTAAGACAAGGGGTGAACATAGGTGAAGTATTTTATTAGGCTATCACGCAAGGTGCAGCCAGGAAGAGCGCTGCACACAGGGCATAGCTTAGGTAGGTAGAGGGTAAGATTGAAAGAGCGGCTAGTCAAAGCAAGGACCAACCAAATGCTCTCTGATATTATGGAATTATACACAGTTTATATAAGACTCAAAACAGGAGACACATGTTTGTACACGAAGCTTGGACGGCTTTAAACAGGCCTCGTGGGAAACAATTCATCGACTGACTGTCGAAAACAGGAAATTAATTGTGACTTCCATGCACAAAATCTGGACACATGGCATAACGAATTAATCATAAAAATACACAGTGACACAATTATAAACTCGTGTGAGATTCCCACATAAATCACGACATGTATTGTTTTAATTGCCATTAGATTAAAAGGTTCGGGGATAAATTTATAGCACGTGATTTTAAAACAGGTAGCTTAAACAGTGCTGCCCATAGCTTACTAAGTAATATTTTGTTTATAATTTAAATTATAATTTAATTCGAATTATATATACAAATTTTGTGCTGCACAAAATTTGTAAATTAAGTAAAATATCCTTTCAAAAATAGCATTGCGGGAACACTGATGTCTGTCGGACTCTGTACTACAAATTCCATTCTCTGATTTCAGAACGTATTGCGTGTATCTATATATGCAAAGGACAGTTTTAGATAATTGACCATGGCATTTACCTTTGCTGCATTCTGTTATATCTTGGCGCTGGTGTTGACGGCCTTTCTCATATTCTTTGCGATTTGGCAGGTTAGCCCATTTATATCTTTGTACAATATGCTATAATTGTGTTTCACTTTCTGAGGTTATAAAATCTCAATACCTTGCTATCATGGTAGAGTTACAGGAGATATTAAAAGTAATTTTGCATTTTCTACAACCCAATAATCCACTGTGACTCAAGCAATGTATTCGAAATATAAACAGCTTGTCAAAAGTAATTACAACCACTGACTATAGCTGGAAGCTGGTTTTGAACTGCATTTGCGAATCTATTTAATATTAAGTTATGCTTTCATTAAAAGTTTTTAAATTTATTTGATGTTTGATCTGTGAAAAATATTGGATAATGGTGGCAATACATCAAATTCAGAATTCTTACTACCTTCCATTTTGTGTTTAGCTCATCTTTTTATACCCATGCATATTTTGATAATACTTATGTGCTACAGTAATCTCCCGTAAAAATCACTGCAGGAGTAAAATGTAGCAATGCTTGGTATGTGGTGCGCAATTTCTTTCTTTTATACCATATATTTGATTGTACAGTGCCACTGCTTTTGGATACTTTTAACAAATGGGTCATAAATTTAAGTTCTTACTGTACTTATTCATCGTCACAATGAACTATCTTTGCAGATAATAGCGTTTGATGAGCTGAAGACAGATTACAAGAATCCTATCGACCAATGCAATAGTTTGAATCCTGTATGTTTGTTACAGTAGATGGACCTTTTCTAAGCCATCAAATATTTAGAGATACAATAGGCGCCGCTTCTTATGACCACCTTGGGACCAGAACATATTGTTCATGATATACAAATCGTCATAAAAAGTCGCCATAACCACGCCTGAATCGCTGCCGTAATCCACATGAAGTCAAAATATCGTCAAATTAATTGTTTAACCGAAGTTACAGTGTGACGTTGGCAGTTTGTGCGACTGGTTAGTCTAGTGGTTAAGTGCGTCGCCTTTCAATCGAAAGGACGCAGGTGCGAAACTGGTCGCTAGCTAGTCGATTGTGTCCTTGGGCAAGGCACTTTACGGACATTGCATGAACCCAGCGGATTAATGGGTTCTACCAAGTTGAAGGAACGTGTCTATCATACACAACACACTACAATAGCTCCGGTAACCCGACGATGGACGCGAGGTGATCTGGCGATTGCTCGTGTGTTAACCCCTTTGGTTTTCCCATTCACGGGGATAAACATGAATATCCTATCCTACCCTATCCAGTAAACAAAGTACAGTTCTGTAACAGTACGACTGTGCTAGTAAATCTACGTCCTAGCGATGTGACTGTTTGGTCATTAAGACCTGGCACAGAGCGCACACACGACATGAATGCGTACAGAAAACATGATGTTAAAAAGGCGAAGTTATAAGTGTGTGGCGGAAAAAAATACTGTAATAAGAGAGATGAAAAACGTGTTGGTCATATTATCCGACATTTGACCATATTAAACAAAAATTTTAAATAAAGAAATTCTGTACCAAATTGGTCATTATAAGTGGCGTCCCCTGTATTATAAAGTTTGTATCGGATATAAATTGTCTACGATAACATGTCAATGAAAAGCAACCAACAAATTTGAATCATGTTTATCTCACATGAGACCTAGTAACACTAGCGACCACCAATATACCTTGAGCCCAAAGTGCATTATTAGAGATATTGTAGTGTACTGTATAATTAAAGATATTGTAATAAGCAGTTATTTTCATTCTTTTAACAATTATTTTTTTTAGCTGGTCCTACCCGAATATGCAATTCACATCTTCTACAATATAATGTTTCTATGGTCATTTGAATGGCTCACTGTCCTGCTGAACATTCCATTGATTGCTTACAATATATACAGGTATGAATATGGTGTTGCTATAAACCATCCATCTCATTTTCACTTGTATATTGAAGTAATTATGTTAAAAATTTTTTAATTTTGCACCCAAAAATATTTGTACTTGTGTTTCACGTCTTATGTTTCTTAATATTGAAATTGAACCTAACCCATCCATTATAAAAGTTTTAATCAGATAGGAAATTTGATAATGAAAGGTGATCAATCCCCCCCAGGTACAGCAAGCGGCCGATAATGTCGGGACCAGGATTGTACGACCCAACCACCATTATGAACGCAGATATATTGTCCTACTGCATGAAGGAGGGATGGGGAAAGCTGGCTTTCTATCTTCTCTCTTTCTTCTACTACTTATACAGGTTAGCTGATGACTAACAACTACTATTAGGCCATTTTTACTATGGAGTTGCGAGTACAACAGTTGGTATAGCATGGTTTGAGGCAGATTACCTCATGTCCACAATGGGATAACTGCAACTACAAGGCAATAAATTGTCACTTGTCTTGTCTAAGTACGCCACTATTATGACGGAGGTTAAACCAACAAATTTTCGGTCTAGTTGTGACAACTTGTCCCAATGGATTTATGGGTTGTATTAAAACGTAACATTGTTAACTCTACATGGACATACGGTAATCTAACAATGTAATAACGACCCTTGCTATTCTAATCACCAGACCACAAACCTCTTAGATATTGAAGCAACTACTAATTCTGATGTTTAACTGAGAACCAACCTAATGTTTGTAAATCCAATGTTTATATTCTGGCGATTTAGCTTTAATTAATTTTGTATTATAAGTAGAAAGCCTAACAACATATAAATCACATGCTGCTAAGCTTCTTTACAGGTATGTTTGTTTAAAGGGTGATTTAATGGGATTAGTTGTTTAATGTTTTTATTATTCCAGGATGATTTATGTGTTGGTTACTTACTGAGAGGAAGAGAAGATATAATTTGATGAAAAATTTTAACGGATTTTGTGCTTTGACGCCTTGTGTTGTGGATCATAGATATTGGACCTGCTGTATTATTGTATATTGATGATACACGTATTACTAAACATTTATAATGCAGTTTAAAAAAGATAACTTGGAATTTACTATAATTACACACTGTGTAGGAATTCATGAAGTGACATATTGAAGCATTTTTAAATTAATCCTTTGCAGACATTGTAACAATTTTAACTACAAAATCAACAAAATGTGCTAGAAATTATGCAATAAATTTGCTGCCGTTGTAGCCCAAGGTATTGTTATCCTGGATTCCTGGCAAATTACATGATTGGAATTTTTGGACAAGAAAGTTCTATAGAAATATATAATTTGTCCAAATAACGATAAAAGAAATGGCGCGTAACGTTCATTAAAATATAGCATACATATACACTATTGCAAAATTTCTTACGAGCCTACATTTGGTCTAAATAAAGTAGATAGAACAGCAGCAGGGTTTCAAATTATTTGAAGAAAGAAAGTTGCGATTTCAACCAATCTTCTGTTAGTGTTTCTTTATCTCTGAAGGAAAACACCTGGGATGGGTTTGGTGGGTTATTTAGGCGTCGGCAACCTTTACACTTATTCACTGGGAGCCGCAAAACTATTTTTGCAATAAAAGGAAAACAACACTGTGTGAGATAAAGACACGAGTGTTCTTCTGTTTGTTTCACTTATGCATGGGTATTAAACTTATTAAGCACTCGCTACAGTAGCAATTAAATTCAATAATAGCCACATCAGAAATATGAAAGAGCTGCAGGTTGCCGACCCCTGGGTTAGGTCAATCCAAAAGGTTGGGTAAACAATTGTGGTGTCAACCACCACCAATTAGTCAGCCTTTGTGCATAAACAGCATAAGTTGTCTGCAATCGACTGAATGGAAAACGCACGTTGTCCTGTGGTAACGCCAGCCGAACATTACGAATCAACACAAACTATGCCGCAAACAACACACAAAGTAAAAAAGTGGTTCATCACCTTCCCACAGCCCAGAGCTTTCACCAATGCATTTCTACATCCGGCAAACTTTACTGTGTTCTTGAGTTGACAGCCTTCAGGGGAGTACGATAGGAAACATAGAGGATACGAGATTCGACCGTCTGAGTGCTTTAGTACGTAACTGAACAGCATATATGTTTAACTGCTGTTAAGGATTAAATACAACAGCGCTTTGGTCAATCGATTGCATATTCATGTATATATTGTTGTGTGCCTTCCCAAGACAAAGTTAAATCTTAAGCTAAAAAAACGTTAGTTTAGTTTATCCACGATGCAGGACCTTTGATAAAAATTTGGAAAACGAGAAAAAACGACAGTCGTAAGAACACGTCTAAAAAGCAATAAATTATCAAATTTCGCATAATTAGACGCGGACGCTAAACCCAAATAAAAAAAAGGAAATAGCAATTAATATGTTTCACTTAAAAAATCGTATCTTTCCAAATTATGACCAAGTGAATGTTCTGACCCAACAACAATACACTATTGATGGTGCCGAGATGCCGAAGCCGTCGAATAGACAGCACTTCAATGCAATTCTAGTGGATGTTTCAATCCACACCAGGCATTTGAATGTATAGTTATTCCATTTAATCGAAAGGATATCTTGGACTGTGGTCAGGAAGTTCTTCTGCTAACTCTTCCACAGTTATATCATCAAATTCTTCATCAACTACAATAGTTTCGCCCTGGATTTTAACTGTGGAGATGAATTTGTTGGTTGTGGTGGATATAACTATGTCACGTTACATGTGAAAATATGTTTGAAATGTCGACTCGAAATCTATCTGCCATCATTGAGAGAGCGATATTATAATCTTTTTAGTTTAGACACAGGAACAGGAAAATACGGTAATAATTACCGGCGTGTACAGTCTATATTAGAAAACATACATTAAAAGTGAGAACTATTAACTGAACCATGGTTGATATTAAAGGATTGTGAACTAAAAGATCGGACTTGAAATAAAATACGTGGGAAAGATTATCTACTTTCAAGTATAACATAGAGAACAACAAACTTGTGACTGCAGCTGTCGTTTTTTCTCTTCGAAATCTGAACTTCTTAGAAATTTCCAACAACTTGGGGTCTACAGTACACATTTCCAATTCCTGTACATAGTAATACATAAAATACTTGTGTTGGCATTAAAAAAGGGAAAGACTTAAAATTCATAATTCTCCTTTTTAGTTTGACGGCGTTTAGTTAGTCAGTTAGATAATCATGCAGTGTGTTGTGTATGATTCAGATGTTCCTTCAATTTAGTAGAACCCATCAATTTGTGCGTTCAGGCAATGTCCGTTAATTGCCTTACGTAGAAACACAACCAATTAGCTAGGGGCCAGTGTTGAACCGGCGACCCTTCGTCTGAAAGGCAACGCACTAACCCACCACGCAATTCTGTAAGACGAGCACTGCGCCCAAAACCACAACAGTTGACTTACCATGCCTGTCAATGGTGCATCATTCGCCGACATTTTCCTTGTTAATTATCTTCAAATGTAAACAATAACAAGTAAATTCTTAATACATTAATTCAACTTGGAATCAGAATGAAAAAACTTGTTGTTTTGTATTTTTATGCACAATGCATAATTACAGATTGTACCCATTGGTCATAATTACAAATTGTACCCAATACATTTAAATTAAAGGTAAAAAAAGCAATCAGAATCACAGATAAAATTGAAAATATTACTTAAATTTCTTGCTTAATGAGTTGACTCTAATTTATTGTAGAATTATGGGTGCAAACTGTGAGTTTGCATTTAGGGGGAAAAGATGCAACTACGGAAATGCGGAAATGCTCAATGAATCATAGAATACTATATAATCATGGAGTACTAATATTTTCTTTGGTATAATGGAAGGTCAACGAGCTTCGTCAACGCTTGTTTGAAAGCGTACGGTTGTTGAAACTTTGCGTTAGAAACTGCCGTCTAGATACTAGATTTTGTTTTATTTTGTAGTAGATAAGAATAAAATCATTTAATAGGCGTCTTTGTACGCGATATTATTTAAACAGTAGTCACTGTAGGTCTATTTTGCAGCTATATAGTGACTAGCCTATTCGTATAATTAGCATTATTGTTCATTCGGCGATGCAATATTACGTAAACAGAATCCGCCGTAAAATTCGCCTAATGAACAGTAGCCTATTATTTAATGACTTACTAAAAAGGACAAGAAATTTATATTTTATCCCCATGAATGTTAAAACTCGTAGGAGATATCAAATGAACTGCGTAATACTAACTAGCGGTTAGGTAAGGGAGCGTAAAATAAATTTGTACATTAAGTTTGTAGCATTTCGTATAGTACATATTTGTTTTAATTTATGTATAAAACATTTTGTGTTTTAACGTCTTTTTTTTTGCGTTTCAAGTTTACCGACTCTTACGTTTTATTACTTTGTACGTAATTATCACCTTGTACGGGCCTTTTGTATTTTTGCCGTTTAAATCATTAACATAGTTTTTTCACCCAATTCTCACAGTTAGTCAAACGTGCAGATGTGAAACGTCTCGCACGTAAACTTTTCGCACCTTGTAAAGTCCCTATATATTCTGGAAATTTAAATAACCAAAAATATAACCTACAATAACGTACTTGAGATTACTTGCGTCATGCTGTATAACGTACCTTAGGCTATACAACTGGCGTCATGCTGAATGACGTATTAAGTAACTTGAGTCGCGAATAAACCGTATATTGAATGAGACGCAGAATACAACTAAACTGTATCAAGAGTTATAGACTTCGAGTTCAAGATCTAGACATTACAAGTCGTGGCTATACAACTATATTAGTGGGCTTTTGAGGACAGAGCAAGCTATGTCAAGTTCAAAGTAACCAGAATAAAGATCTCCATCAAAAAGCTACAAGCAGAAGCAATCAGCTTTTAAAAAGCGCGAGCCCACATTGTTGAGCCCGACGTGATAATGGACACGCACCTTCCCGAAACGAACAATTTCCGACGTCAACTTCAACTGGAAGTTTCAAGTACATTGGCAACGACGGGTGGCCCAACGCAAGTTATTTAAGAAGCAAAAAATTCTAAAACAAGCAACTTCGACCATCAAGTAAGAAACGCCCCTTTTCGCTGGACGAAGTTGGTGACTAACAAGACAACGCACTCAATTCAAATCAAGTTGATAAGCATCGTCTCCGCCGACGAAAGAAGAGAATCTGCAAGACGACGTTCCCTTTACGAAATATGAAAGGGTTGTATTATTATTTTTGTAGCTTCTAGATTATTTTTTGTGAGTTTTATTATTATTTTTTATACTATATGTAATTATTAGTCTGCAACGATTGCAAATACTAGTGTTCCCGGTTTGGTTGAATGGTACTAGGCTATTTTAAGAATGCATAATATCGGTGTTTTACTCTACAGACTTCTTACAAACACGATGAGCAAACGCGCCTTCAACAACTGCTACATGCACTCCATCTTAAACAAGGTCAGTAACGCTTTTACGATTATGCTATCATGAGCTTGAGTCAATGATGCCATGCTGCGCCAACCCATCCGGTATATTAGGCGCACTTACACGTCGAACGACGTTTGTTTTGTTCTTTCGCGCCAGATTTTCAATGTTACCGCCGACAAGGCGTTAGTTTTCTTTTAATCGCGCCTCACGCAAATTATGCGTCTCGTTCATGCGATTATATACTCGTTTTTAGCAGCGGCTCGAGGTTTGTTTCTTTTTCTGCGAAGTCTGATCGCCTCTACCCCGCGCATTTGCCCTGATGCTGTGTAAATAAGTGAGCGTACCCGCTTCACAACGCCACAGTTTATTAACGATACCAGCGTACTTCCGTATAGCTATGGTAATCGCGCCGCATGTAAATGCGGTGTCTAATTGTCTAATCGCCTCTCAGTCAATGTGTCGGATGTTCCGAACCGAATATATTTCGTGTGTAAAACAGGCTTTTACAAACACCGCACAGTAATGACGAGACACGGCTTATGTCCTGCTTGCTAAAAGTTTTCTTTTGTTTGTTGATGGAAATACATCCGCGCAAGATTATTTCCCTTATTCGTTACGAGTCGTAAAACCTACATATGACAGGTCGCTCGGTTTTTGTTTTTTTTGCGTTTTTATTGAATTGCGCTTTCGTCGCATTAGCGAGATCATCGCTGCATTTATTTCATGCTCACTCGGAAGTGAGTCACCAGGCGTACACGCCTTGATTTATTAGCTGGCAAAGTATGGAAATATGGCTCATGTGATGCAAATTGTGGCGTTGCTACCTTGAATATGAGATGTCACTTTTACTACATATTCCACCTAACATTTATCACGCATTAACATACATGACACCAGATTTTTATGCACGATTGCGCAATTCTAGCTTTGTACTTAATTCTCCCAACCAGGTTATTCTAGTTTTTGCAGGATAAACGTGTGTAATGCTCGAAACTTCGTGAGATCGTTCACCACATGACTTCGATTGTTATTTCGACTGAACATCCGAAATGCTCAACGAGACCGTGATTTTATTTTCTCACACTTAACAAAATGTGGAAAAAATGAGATGTTGTAGCATTTCGTATAGTATATATTTGTTTTAATTTATGTATAAAACATTTTGTGTTTTAACGTCGTTTTTTTTGCGTTTCAAGTTTACCGACTCTTACGTTTTATTACTTTGTACGTAATTATCACCTTGTACGGGCCTTTTGTATTTTTGCCGTTTAAATCATTAACATAGTTTTTTCACCCAATTTTCACAGTTAGTCAAACGTGCAGATGTGAAACGTCTCGCACGTAAACTTTTCGCACCTTGTAAAGTCCCTATATATTCTGGAAATTTAAATATATTTTAAATATAACCTACAATAACGTACTTGAGATTACTTGCGTCATGCTGTATAACGTACCTTAGACTATACAACTGGCGTCATGCTGAATGACGTACTAAGTAACTTGAGTCGCAAATAAACCGTATATTGAATGAGACGCAGAATACAACTAAAGTGAATCAAGAGTTATAGACTTCGAGTGTAAGATCAAGACATTACAAGTCGTGGCTATACAACTATATTAGTGGGCTTTTGAGGACAGGGCAAGCTATGTCAAGTTCAAAGTAACCAGAATAAAGATCTCCATCAAAAAGCTACAAGCAGAAGCAATCAGCTTTTAAAAAGCGCGAGCCCACAAGTTAACAACATAAGTACTTTTCATTTGTATCAATTTAAAGTTGAAAGTAGATCATTATTCCAGCAATCGGCTGCACTTGAAAAGCGTACTGTTTGTCCGGCTGGTTAGCCTGGCGGTTTAGTGTGTCGCCTTTCAATCGAAAGGTTGTAGGAGCGAAACTGGTCGCTAGCTAGTCGGTTGTGACCTTGGGCAAGGCACTTAACGGACATTGCCTGAACCCAGCGGATTAACGGATTCTACCAAATTGAAAGGAACATGTCTATCATATACAAACAATAGCTCTTGTAACCCGACGGTGGTTAGTTTTCCCATTCACGGGGTTAAACATGAATATCCCAACCTATGTTAAAATTACTCACTTATGATCCGCAAGATGGCGATAAAGAACCATTGGTTATATTTCGATCGTGTCAATGCAACAAGTGTAATGTTTCACAAAGCTAGGTTATTTTATCACGTGAACAAATCGATTTTTAGACTTTCACTCCTAAGATACATAGCCACTAACATGACCATGTTTTAAATCGTAAAAGTGAATTTCTATATGAAGATTTCAAATTTTGTATATACAATTTACGAATAATAATGTAAAGATTCAGGCAATCTACTCTTCGGTACCAAAGTGAATGCCTCAAAACCGACAACACCCTTTCATAGATTTCGACGCTTAAACCTTGTGGTTCTCTACCTTTTTAACAGTGTAGCCGATGACATTAGTAAAATGAAAATACCACAACTCAGTCCGACAACCACGATTTACCCCCAAATAACGAAATATCTAAATTTTGTCCGATTTCACTCGTCGTTATACTTGCATGACAATAAAGTCACAAGCTCAAAAAACAACAGACTTCTTGTCAGAATTAACTGTACATTTCAAGAAAGAATTAAATCGGCTTTATTATTTCCACCACCGCCGGATACAATTAACATTGGTGTTTGGTCGAGCACACCTGCTGCACCTGCCAATGCATAATTAACCAATGGCTGTTTGGTGCAGCCTAATAACATTGATTGTTAATCCGGGGGTTATGAACAGATGTGGCTTTTTAAGAAGGAAGCGGCCCAGCTGCTGTTCATACAGAAGTTAATGATTCGGTTTCAGTATGTGCCGGACATCATAATTGCAACGTCTGAAGCTTCTATTCCAGCGATATATTTACTTTTCTGGAATATCGGTGACGCGGGACGAGCTATATTGTTCCAACGTCTGTATTGGCTTCGGGGATAAGAACCATATTAAGTTAGGATAGAATATGTTCATGTTTGTCCTCGTGATCGGGAAAACCAAGGGGGTTAACACACTGGCAATCGTCAGATCACCTCGCGCCCACCGTCGGGTTACCGGAGCTATTGCGGCGTGTTGCGTATGATAGAGAACTATATTGCAATAACTATGTCGCGGTTTTGGAGCCAAGTTAAGTTACCTTAAACTGCGGCAAGATCTATCACCCACGTCATATTTTTTGAAGATTTATTATTTTACACTTCGCAGCATGTGATGCAACAGCAGAAAAACGACAAAATACATTGAAATAAATAAGTTAATCACTTGTGTAATAGTGTGTCTATAGTTGACGATGTTTCTTCTAAGGGCTAACATTCTAGGTTGTATATATCTCGCAAGAATATATTTGTCAATTCAACAAAAAAACTGCCATAATGTTTGACGTCTGACGTCAGCAGTGTTGACCAATGGTTTTCTCTCGAAGAGCACCTCTCACATAGAAATCGCACACAATTGTTCAAAAGAATTTAAAATGGCGGGGCGAACTGCGTTCTCTGGAACTGCGTCGAAGGAAACCTGGGCGACAAATTGATGTCAGAAATCCTGTATGAACAGGTAGAATCATCAGGGGGATCCCCTTAGCAGGGACAAATATGACATCACATCTTGATATCGCATGTTTCCCCATGTTAAATTTAATCTCAAAAGAATAACCAGGAAGGGTATCAAATATTTTCTCTTTTTTTGTTATTTTTTTACCGAGCCAAGTTTCGAACCCAGGATGGGCTCATCACTTTGACCGTTTTTGTATATAAAGATATATGTATGGTCGCGCTAACCATTGCGCCACACGACCGTACTCAAACCAATCATCTTCCGATCCACGACATCCACCCCAACTACTACCCCATATGTTCAACACTCAACCCCCATAATGACCCCACAAGTTGATAAGTCACCCACCTTTCTCTAGGTTTGTCCGGTCGTCAGTGTTGATATATTCTGGTTTATTCTCCATATCCTTGTGTAGCAGCGCTTTCGGGTCGTCTGGCACCGGTGACGGCCTGTTGGTATAGTTACCACGGCTTACACATTAAATATTAAGCAGGAATATTATATTATTAAATATTAACGCACAATATGGGCTTCTGGAAAAGGTTGGTAGGGCTTACTGCGACGTTCTATGAAAAATTTATTGAAAATATTTGAACGAAGTGGCGGAGTTTATTATTTTAATTATTTATATTTCAAATAATAGTGTCGTGTGTGTTATTAAACGTGGCTCGGATAAGGATTTAAAATGAATTGAAGCATAACAAGCATCAAAGATTGGTAGGAACTTTGCTTTTATTTATAGAAAGCTGGAGCGCTATCATACCAATTCACACAGTTGTCTTAGAAATTGTTTGAATATTTTGTTCTACCAGCCCAAGTTTCGAACCCGTAATGGGCTCCTCGCCAGGACCGTTTTTTTATAAGAGTCTGTATATGTATCGGTCGCGTTAACCATTTGGCCACACGACCGTATACAAAATTGTTAAAATAATTAGATTAAGTGTTAACTTAATGTGGATAACGACATCTAGAGACTTGATATTATGGGAATGAGCATTCGGTGGATTGAAACGTATAATAATATGAACTAAAATATTATATTGCTACAAGACACGTCAATGACGTCATCAACTCACGATTTGCATATTCTTGGTTTGATCAGCAAAGTTACCGATTCCGGGGAATCCCGAACAACCTCTGACAACATCTCCACGCTCGTTACTCTCAGCCCATTGGCTGCTACGATCTGGTCACGTGGGTTGATACCACCCAATCGCATGGCAGGACCACCGTCCAGCACCCTGTTGACCACGATCTTACCATCGCTGAGGGGAATCACCGTGATACCGATGCCTGCGAAGCGGGGATTATTAGCGATTTCGAAAATATGTTTTTTTCTTATTTTTGCCTCATGGAACAAACAAATATTTTTATTGATTGGTGCAAAAATGGACAAAAACGTTTTTAGCATAATATGAAAAAAATCAATAATTGTAACGTTTTAAAATTTAATTAAGCAATAACGAAAAAGTTTAAAACACTAGATATTTAAAAAAAAAGAAAAATGTCAGATTTTTAAATTGTGTTACAATTATTGTTCGTCCTTTCATATTGTGCTAAAAGCAGGTTTTCTCCATTTTTTAAACCGAGGATATTTCGAGTCCACGCGCGGTAGAAACGACCTACCAGTCCCGCTGTTCCTGTGGTTCGGTAGCTCAACCCTCCTGCAACCGCGCGATCGCCCCTCTATGACGTGATTGCTGGTGACGTCATGATTGAGGGAGGAGGATCGTAGCCGCTGCATGGCGCCCTCTGTTGCTAGGATACTGTTGTTAAGTTGCTTGTATCGGATAATGTCTTGGCGGTTCTGCGGAAAAATGGTTGGTTGAACTAAGTATTGTGTGACAACAGTGAAGATATAAAACTTTGGATATTGGGAATAAAGCAAAAAATGCCAAAAATAGCAGCAAGGTAAAATGGGATCATTTTTTTCTATTAATTAATTCGTGATTACAAATAGAAATTCCGCTATTTATTTGCCAAACCAGCAAAACGAATCAATTGTTTGATGTAAAACAATCTAATTTTGTAAATATTGGTCGAATTGCATTGTTCGCGTGGAAAAGAGAAACGAGCGTGTTGCGTTAATTCACAACTTGTCATTAATAAAGTGAATGAACCGAGTGATAAATACGACGTTTCCTACACTTCCTTTAGTTGCGGTATAAATTAAACATTTCATCCATGATTTATTAACTTCCCTCATTACAATGGGCGATTAACCGTCGGTGGAATTGGTAGTTTTGCCGGCACTCCTGTTTTTTTTTGGGGGGGGGCATCAATTAACCGATTAAAATGTCCCTCTGCGTAGACTAATGGGCAGCGTAGTTGATATGGGGTGCGATAACGCGACCAATTTATTTGAGAGAATGGCGACGAACTACTTAAGCTTGGGAGAAAGACCATGCGCCCGACATTACAAGGGAGATAGTCATCAAACCCACAGAATTAATGTGAAGCGAAGGCCACAACCATTACCATCTGCCTGGGAAGCTAAATCGTTAACAATACACGGCGGCGTTGGTTGACAAATCCCTGAAATAATAGTCAAACAAAACGCCCCTATGTTTACACGGGGTGTCCACATATGCCAGTACATAGCTGACTTAATGGGGTCCAACATTAATCCGACGCTTGAAACAATAAACAACTTGCAATGACGTAACAATGCCTTGGGCGAACGGAAATTTATGCTGCAAAATGACGTCATTTTCCGAAAAGATGTTGCTGTTATCGATACAGGCTAAAACTAAAGGATGGAAATATTAAACAACGGAAACACATACAAAACAATTAAGAAATTATCTGTGAACCACATTATTGCTATGGGGTGAGTGATTAGTTTGTGCGAATTCGATAGTTTTAAACTCAACGGCATTAGGGTGGAGTTACGGATTAGTATGAATTTCCGTTTTCCGTCGTTTAATATTTTAGTACTTCCCTTCGCATATATGCTTGCATGAAAAAGCCTATCAAAGTGTTTGATCGATAGGAAAAGAAATATTTAGGAAAAGTTCAAATGTAAAAACTTAATTTAAAAGAATTTGGCATCAGTCCTATGCACGTCACCACAGGTTGGTTTGCAGAAGACATTGTAACGTCCGAGAGATAAAACAACAACCGTTCAATTCATGTGTAACAAGCAATCACGATATCCCAATGTAAACTAACATCTTACAACACCTATCATCTTAAACGCACGATTTTTCCACCATTTTTAATCCTATCGCTTTAAAATTCCACTGGTTTATTGCACCACGTATACCAGTGGTTCTTATCCTTTTTTCTGTTGTTTCCCCCAAAATGTTTTGATGGATATCAATTACCCCCTTTTTAAAAAACAACACCTAATATAGCTTGCGATCCAAAATAAACCCACAGTAAAAAGGTCAGTATTTGTTGTAAATTAAAGGGCTTTTAGAGTAGAAGCGCATGACAACGTTTGCCATCGAAGTAACTTCTTTTTTTATTTTGATAATTTATTTTACCCCATTTAAAACGCCAAATTACCCCTTTGTAGGTAATTACCCACAGGTTAAGAACGACTGATGTATGCGATTGCGGTTAAAGTCATGACTGTCGAACCACACACACCGGAAATTAACAAGCAGATGGCAACGCATCGTATAAACTACTCGACCATATTAGTACATGAACCAAGCGATATTGATTCATGAAACGCAATACACTATTACGTAATCCCAACCAGTCGTAACTAGTAAAACGTAATTTGCTTTCAAATTTACGACCAATTAAAAGTTCGGATTACGTTTTATACCAGAAATAGCAACAAATGAATTGACTAACAGCAATAATTGTAATAATATTTAACCCCGTATTGCTAATTACAAAACAAAATTTGTTCAATAGAAGTATAAATATATTGATATATTACATGTAAAATTATTCTTATATGTTAGTTTAGCTGAATTCGAAATGTCAATTTTTATTTTCAATGAGGGTAATTAAACTTGGGAATCGATTTAAAAAAATTCGTAGCTCAATGTCAACACACTAAAGTTGTAGGGTGGTTTATAAATATGAATTTTAGTTTTGGGTTTTACAAACCAGTGTTACTCCGCGCGCAGTAATATTTATTGAGAAAAGACCTTTGTTAACGAATAGATGATAGAACGTCGTCATAATGGGCCTGTGTCGTCATAGTGAGCGGCCAAACAAAGTATTTGACTGAGTCACGTGTCTAGCAGGGTAATTATTTGAAAACATTATTTATTTTCTCCGACAACTAGATAGTAAATAACGAAACGTTATGGCAAGTATGGAAAGGTTAATAGATTATGGTGAAAACTTAATAATTTGGTTTACTTTCCGAAAGTACAAACTCAAGAATGATATCAAGAAATTTTAAAGTAAGATTTCCACTGGTTACTGCAAGCTTGATGTTGTATGTCGCTAGTGGTTTAGAGCGAAATCATTCATCAATCAGCACCATAGCACATTCGCTAGCTTGCAATTACCATAGAGGTCGAACTAGATATTATAATGAGGAAATCAAAATGAACGAACTCATTTCCGACCACGCTTTATCGGTAAAGTTCTACTTCTAATTTGGGGTTATAATTGTGCTTAAGTGTAACACTACCGTTCAATTACCTATTTGTTGTGCGTATAGCTGGCACGGTGATCCAAATGTTTAACGATGTAGATATTTATAACACATAAGACTCACGCTCGCGCTATCTTGACTGCGATACAAAACGTGCTAACATTATAACGCAGTAAAGTTGTATTTTTATGGTAAATAGATAAATAGCGAATTCGAATGTGTTGTTTGGTTTGAACCTATTCTCCTAACCTATAACACCGAACGATGCAATTTTGAATCTTTCATTTTCGCTCTCGTTTCCTTATGAATCACTTTTCTCCTAACTTAGGCGGCGAATCAATCAGACAAAGGCGGACTGTCAAATCGAGCTTCACCAAGGAAACATATTTATCATAGTATTGAATCTTAATCTAATACTTCTGGTACCTTGTAATGTATAAGTTGGATTTGGATTTGCGCCACCCATCCAATCCTTTCTTTGCATCTGAACATCATGGTTTCACCTTGCTCAGTTTCAACGTTAAAATATCGTGTGTTCGTTGAACCCTCTTCGTGTATTTTGACAACTTTCTTGATGTGGCACAAAGGTAGTGTCCGATGACACCGTCCTTCACGTTTTGAGCTGGAACCCCCATAAAAGCGCAGTGCTTCGCCGTCAAGGACACAGAACTTGCGCTTCCAGGCTGGCCCGATGGGGAGTCGTCTGTCAACTTTCTTTTCAATGGAGCCTTCACACACGGTAGCAGTGTTCTCAGCGCCCATCGCACTTGAATAACTGCTGTTAGAAAACCTCCGGCAACACTGGTTACAGAACAAAGAGGAGTCGCGCTGAGAACCGGCAAGCTGAACGTTGTCGTAATCCACCTTGGACTGTCAGAAAGAACCTCGATATCAGGGTTTGAATAATTGTTCGAGCTACTGCGACCTGCGATTCAAACAAACTTCTATGAATGACAATATCGTTCGCCCGATAGTTAAATATTAACTGCATAGTGTTTCGAAACATTTCACACGTAATACTTAACTATTATACCAACGAATACAGCGACATACAGTTAGATAATCTAAACCAAACTCCATTAGTTAATAACAAACAATATAGTACTTTTCTTGTCTCTTCCACAAAATATACATCTGTTTATACCTATCAACAATAAACTTTCGTTTTATGGCAAACGCAACATTCTCTAGTTGTGCGCGATGCGAGTGACCGGTTCAGCCACTCGATACGAACAAGTCATTCGTCAAAAGGAAAAAAGTTCTTTTTCTCTTCACTCGGCGGTTCAACCCAGCCAGACGAAACGCTCGACACAATTGCTACTTATTAGGTTAATTACACGGCGTAGGAAAAGTAGTGTTCGGTTCAAATCAGGTGAAAAGTATTAACAGCAGACCGCGTTATGAATACATACAGCAATATACAATTCTCATTTCACCGCTCGGTATTACATATCTTACATAACCTACCAGAATTATTATGCTGAGACGAAACATAATTGTTAACTGAAACAATTTGCGCCACTACGTTCCAAATGGATCACTTGTGCAGGTGGGTATAACTACACGATACAAGCCTAATAATCTAGTTAAATTTTGTCGTTTTGCGTACAACAACGAAATGTTCACAATGTTAAGACTGAACCCCGTGTCAAAGTCCACTTAGCGTCCATACATGAATGACTGTGAGATTTTCTTTCCATTACAATATTTAGCAAGTTCAAACATTAGTGAACCATCTGGAACGTTCATACCATGGGCGTCGACAACTTGATATTTATCCTTAGCAAATACGTCACGTCGGAAAGCATTCCAATTATGACGTGACTGTCGGGGTCGCGATCACTTATTGTTCGGTTATGAATTTGTCAATGATTTTCTCTTTCGCTGTAACGAGTTCCTGCGATGATAGTGACTAAGAATGATGTAACCAAGTGATTATTGCGTCATAGGTTAGTCATCTCGCGGCGCCAAGCGGCGATCGAAGATTCGATTGAAAAAACAATTTCTATGGAAATGGAAAACAATCCACCGAAACTATCTCTAGTCGGGGGGTGTGGAAAGTCACACATCAGTGTTGCCGAGTAGAAACTCCCATATCAGTGTTGCCAAGTATAAACTTAGATGGAAGTGTTCCCGAGTAGAAACTCACATCGAAGTTTTCTTGAGGAGCTTCTACTCAAAATAAGAATCGATTTAAATCTGCGCACAAGAGAAGTAAGAAATGTCGGTTCAAACATGTCTTTTCATGTCTCAAGAATTGTGGTTTTCTTGGGGAAAGGCGTTGTGCTAGCCTCCATTATTACGCACACCAGCGCGCACTATGTCACAATCGCTCACAATGGGGTTTAGTTATGACGTCATAACATACCAGTGTCGTTGTGTTTGTCCAAGGCAGCGTCAGTCGATGTCGCTATCCAGGAAACATCTATAAATAGACGTCGCGCGACTGGTGAGAATGAAATTCCGATTCTCATAGGATTCCAACCCAATGTTTGGATGGTGTCGTTGGGGAATTGATCGCTTCAATTCAACAAGATGACGTCGTCCACACGACGATTACGTCATTATTACTCAATAATCCGACAAACTAGACAACTCGCTTTTTTAACGAAGACACTTAAATATCGGGATTTTTTCAAATTTCCTTCTTCTTATAAACAACTATTCTCCAAAGTTCTGACCATTCGCCCGAACACAAAGCAAATCAAGGATTGAAAGTAAATTGACCTCACGTAACTCGCTTAACTGGGGAAATTAAGGGTTTGTTTCATCGATTACAGAACAAAATATTTCTTTAAAACATCACAATCTTTGTCACCACCTTGCGGTAAATTGTTTTCACGTAATATCGTTTAAATTTTTGCTTCTAATTTATAAACATGGTTGTTATTTGTTATTTATCTAAAATAATAAAATGTTCATTTGTAAGTGGATAATTGTAGATTCTTTTGATTATAAGTCCTAATAAAAATATTAGATAATCCACCCACAAAATGGCGGACTGTATTTACGACTTTACCGGAAAAGTTCGCTCTAGCGAATAAATTAGTTGTGATATTTCATATATCGCAATATATATCGAATCTTGTTTCAAACAGTTGGATTATGTGTATTATGGTGTCGTAAACCAGGTTTTGAATAAAATATGGAGAAACGATGACAAGAGGACTAGGTCGGGTAAAATGGCCCTCGGGCGCCGATCCGACACGAATTATATTCGGTTCGTATTTGTGAGGTTTAATATGGAGCTTGGTGGGTTTGGAGGGCTGGAAAAAACAAAGAAATTGATAATTTTAATTTTTATCGTGGTATTTAAGTCAAGGAGAATCGTAACAATTGTTATGTTGACTGAAACGCTATACTTGGCCTACACGAATAGCCATTTTATAAAGGTTACATTGCGTATAATAAGTAACGAAATTTTGTAAATAATATAAAAAATTATAAACAAGCTACGAAAACCTCTCTACTCTTTCCAACATGAGTAATAAAATATGAATACAAGAGACAAACCTAATTAAGACTTTGGGAGCGAAGAAATGCAGAAAAAGCTCGGCGCTTGGGTTGGTTCTTGTGCAAAACGAGCTGTCTATGAGCAGAACTTCTGTGCAGAATCGAACATCGCACTACATAGGCGGGTTAGCGTAAAAGATGGTGGCACTCGTCACGTGACCACCTCACCGTGACGTGCTGATGGTGGGCGAACATGGAAGGAATGGCTGTTTAGTTTATTCAATTTTGACCCAGTATTAAATAATAGCAAACGAATCAAATCACGACACGGGAAAAGACGGCAAAATGAACAGTCGTTAAAACAAGTCATTAAAACAACGATATAATTTAATAAATATACCGGACGCGGCCGCCACATCTAAGCGAAAGAACAATATTAAGCGATCCAAATTTAATTAAAACCAAACAATATAAAGCCCTGAAGAAGAGTGTGCGGTAAAGCGCGACCCAGTACTGAGGGGGAGCCGGCTTTAGGAGAAGGTGTGGCCCGAAAGCGTGGACCAAAAAGAAAAAAAACTAAAATAAAATTCCACTAATGTTAGGGACGAGAGACGGGACAGGCAGTTCTTGCAGAACAACCGAGGTGAGCGGTGACAACCATGGCAAGCAACGTCAAGGAAGTCCCAATCTTCAAAGAAGGTTTTCAACCTCTTATGCACTTTGAGATAAATATATTGAGCCTGGTGACGCCGAATGAGGCTAAGGTGTCGGAAGGAGAGCAACGCGAACCGGAGTGAAAACCCTTTTTTTCCTTCACCTTTCAGCGACGGATCGTGCAACGACGAAAGGTCACCACGTGATAATAACTAGGGGGAGGAAGTTGTATTTTTTCGGTAGTGTCAACAAACGATTGCTTACTATAACTCTATGAAGGCTGAATTTGACACAAGTCGTCATTTTAGTCAAATGGTGTATCGAATAAATTTGGCGGATCATCTATAACTGTTTTTCTTTTTAATTTAAAACACACATAAATTATTTTTTCACCACTTATTTATTAAGAGTTTTCTCAACTAATTTACAAAGCTTATTTTCTTGAAGAAACGGCGCTAAACCAGTAGCGAAGACTTGGGTGTTTAATTAAAATTCAACCAATGTTACGATCCTAAATGAATTGCGCTTTACGCAGATTAACACGAATTAATTTTTTAATTGCTGGGTGTTTACGTAAATTTATTTATTTTTTTCAATATTTAATTTAATTTTTATTACTACTATAACATCAATATTGAATATTAGAATGTACATCGTTCATACTATGGGAGGCCATTTTGCGACACCGGGAATTCATTTTGTTGGGTAATCTTAAAATAATTGTTTATTACATATTGCTAAGTTACAGAATTCGAATGTTTTGTGGAAATGCAATTTCATAACGATTTTCTTCCCACTAGAACCCATGAGACGTAGGGCAGGGGTTGTGACATAGAGACAACATAAAACAAACAGCGTTCTACTTTCTCCTTGCGATCATAGAACACGATGTTTGATTTCTCACTATCCCGGGCTGTCTTCGAGTTGTATCGCGTTTTATCTCAATCTCTGTCTTGTTCGCTTCTACGAGCCGCCGAAGGAGAAAGTTACCGCGAACAAATCTGATGCTATTTATAGCGGAGCCGAGACCGCGGATTTGCGAAAATAAACCCTCTCTCATGCAGTGCCCTGCGCTGGCTTTAACGTCAAATAAATAAAAATATTTTCAGTAAACAATTTAACCCGAGAGTTTCACGGTGTTTAAAGAGAAATTACTCGGTTAATTAATTTAACCACGGTAGAAAATGTTAACATAGAAATAATGAGTATCAAAAATAGAACATGTTTGTATATAAACACAAGGAACTAAACAAACTGGACATTTCTACCTGGTTTATCTGAATCAGCTGATCATATACCGAGCTCGAACGGGCAGCGCGCATACGAGGATACCAAACATACGAGGATACCAAACATACGAGGATACCAAACATACGAGGATACCAAACATACGAGGATACCAAACATACGAGGATACCAAACATACGAGGATACCAAACATACGAGGATACCAAGCATACGAGGATCCCAAACTTGCGTTTCCATTTTCCACTGTTGATAACATCCCCACGTTACTTTTTTTACCGACACAAGTTTCGAACCCAGGATGAGTATGTCACTTTGGCGGTATATGAATCGGTATATGTATTGGTCGCGCTAACCATTCAGCCACACGACCGTACACATCCTCACGTTAAAGCGACTGTGGGCACAAGGTGACTACATATCCGTACGTAACACAAGTTACTAAACTATTCACGATATTGCACGCACACTATACATATGCTATTAGGACTACAGCCACTGAGCGGAAATTCATATTGAATTTACTTTTGCGTATATTCTGACAACGATACTAGCAGACCTTAGCACTGGGTTAAATTTCTTTATTTTGCTCGGCCGTTTATAGAACAACTTATCGAACATGATACGGCGGCGGCTGGCCCTGATATTTTTCCTCCTACAAGTTATGCGAGTTATAAACATTGCTCCACGCATGTTGTACAAGCTCAATGTAATGTCACTGAAGAAGTTGCACTAAGGTTGGGAGAAACCCATTAACCACTGTGTGTTTAAATATAGCCCGTACAATAAAATACACATAATTAAATGCAAAATTATGTTTTCAATTAAAACTTTATGTTGGGCTTGCTAAGTCATTTTCTTAATTTCGCACTTTACCACACATAAAATCAACAAAATGTGATCAAAATAAACAAAATATAAAAATAAAAAACTTCCCTTTTTCTTGCATAATTGGCGTAAAATCGTTGTGTCATTTATCTTTATAGAAAGTTCTCTCTTTCGGAGAAAATAACTTTCACAAATTCCTCGATTTTATCAGTCGGTTGTCAGAAATCGGTGGAGTTGAAAAGACGGGAGAGAGGGGGGCTGGGTTGCATTATGCCCGGCTTATCTGATCTCATTCTCGGCGGATTCTTGTTAACTTTGCTGGATGGATGACCACTTTGGCGGTCAAGATACAGAATCTCGGGCGACAGAATACTTATAAATTACACAATTTATACCAAGGCGATTAATATCAATTTAGTTAATATACTTATAGGCGACAAAATATATACTTATAAATTATACAATTTATACAGCAGCACAGTTAGGCGATTAATATCAATTTAGGTAATGATCTGTAGATTTGCGATTTAGTCGAGCGCATCACGTGACCCCATCTCGATTGTCGGTTGCAGTGAATGTCGACTGGTTATTAACCCGAGTGGTTAGTTCAAGGGAAGAATATAGATCTGACGTGTCAGATTTAACTGTCGCTGGCGGCGCTATAGCTTTGACGTATAGCTCAAGCAGCCAGAACAGGTCGGTCGTGTGGCCCAATGGTTAACGCGACCGATAAATATACCGAATTCTATTACTACTATACAAAAACGGTCCAAGTGACCATTATTGGTTCGAAACTTGGTTCGGTAAAAAAATATATATAGCCTAATAATAATAAAAATAGAAAAAAGAGAACAGTATGGTCGTACGGTCGAGTGGGGACCGATACAGATACCGATTCCTTTACAAAAAATGGTCCGATTGTAACTTGTATTCTACGAATGACCATGTTCTAATATTTGTGCGTGGTCGGAGCTGGGTATTCAAAGTGTCATATTGGAAAATGCACTCATTCAGGGAAATATTCTCCCAAATACGTATCAAGAGGAAAGGACACACTTAAGGGAATTTCTCAAATACGTATCGAATCAAATAAAACTTTCCCCAGTCATTTGGCTACTAACATAGCGCTTGACAAGGCATAATCATTTAGTTCAATTTTTAAAGAATGTTATCCCACCAATCAAATTGTTTAATTAAAAAAATGTTAACCAAAAGCCAAAGAAAAACTCCACAATATTAAAATTAACAAATAAATTTATATGTTATTGAAATAACCCATTTTTCGCGGGAAGTCCCCCAAGTCAAAAACAGACCAAATGTACGAAACAGATGTGAACTCCAAAACCACATGAATTTTAAAACAAACAAAACATTCGTCCGGATCACAATTTCATCACCAGAAACGTAACTTCTTCCAGTCAAATCAACGACAAATGTGACCAGAAAGAAGTTTTATCGAATGGAAACTTTTACGTTTTAGTGATTTTAAATAACGTATTTGAAGTACATAGGAAAGGTCAATGGCCACAAGTAATCTCCGAGAGCCTATAGAGAATAGCAAATGATGAATATTTTTTGTCTTTTTGGGGACCAAGACGTACCAGAAGTTTAGCCAGTGTACGAAAATACGTTAATATGTCTACTAAGTTTTCTTAAAACTTTCTCCTACATTTCTGAAAGAGATTTTAACAATTATGTAAAGCTGGTGATATTTTGCATAAAAAAAGGTTCGGCCGGTTAGCTTATTCGGTAAGAGCGTCGGATACCTGCAGACAGCCGAAAGGTTGTAGAATCGAAACCATACTTGGCTAGATGATTGTTAACTTGAATAAGGCATTTAGCACACATCGCCTAAATGCAGTGGATTAATATAAGGTAGTGTGGAGCAAAACCTACGACGACAATATAGAATATCCATGTTATATCCTCGTGAATGGCAGGGGAGATATCACAGTGGTAATTGTCGGATAATTTCGCGCCCATAATAGCGTTACCACTTTCGCACCCTTTTTTTCTGCCCGTTGCTGCTACTCGGCGAATTGTTTTTTGTAATTGTTTTGTTACAATAGTGTTGAAAATCATGTTTTTTTAATTCGTGCTAGTTTAATTACCCTACTAATACTGTATCTTTAATGTTCTTAAAGACAGAGGTATGCAGTAAGTGTTGTGGCATATTTAACTATACTGAAATACACTGGTTAATTATTAACAAATATGGATCTGTGACAAGTAACCGTTTAAAATTTATTTTAAGGGTAAATTAAAAATGTTTTGAATTGATTCCAATCATGCAATTACAAAACAGATTGACACAACGTCACCGACGGCAGTAATAGGGTTAAATATGAGAGAATGGAGAGATTGTTTCCTATTAATAAGCTCTCTGGGGCATTTGTAGTGGAAATACCACAACTAGATTGAAACACAAATACTGGTTTATATGTCACAAGATGACATTTATTGGAATCATTTAAAATCAAAGAATAGAAATATATCTATATTTTTATAAGTGCAGATTTAATAATATCATGCGATAAAAGATAAATAAACAAAGAAAATTGAGTCCTAGTTATATTTAATATTTGTCCAGATATTTTTGGTAAAGTAGAAAAAATGCCCAGTCAACAAACAAGAAGAGAAATACGTCATAAAAATAAACATCTTTGTGTGCCAGTATTGGTAGTGAGGTAATCCAAACGGTAATCTTACATTTAGAATACCATAGACGTACAGCTGGACAAGCAATAAAATACACACATTCAATAAATTATTATTTGTAAAATTATACTTAAATTATATTTAATTTGCACAAAAACATGGATTATAGTTTATTTTTTAATGGTTGAAAATTGAGGGTCAACCAGCGTTGGTTTATTAAATTCTGGTCCAACACGAACTCATCTTTGTCCATATGTGGGGCACATTCTTCGAATTCACATCGTTTGTTCAAACTGACCATGGCCACGAGGACCACTATACTGGCTGTCAATCCGTAGATCACATGGTTGTTGTATACAGGGTGGAATACTTGCACGGAAAATGGAGACTCTGTGTGAGCTGGAATGTTGGATTTTACATCATACGCGAAACTGTGGATTTTTAAACATGGATGCAATTTTGATGAAATAAAATGATGATTTGATTTCCCTAGGAAAAAATCAAGCGGACAGGCAAATATATCATCAACTTCATTTTCATTCTTGATCAACGTCAGATCCTCATGATTCCTGATGAAGCCGATAACTGGAGTGACGACTAACTGGTTGTATGTTACAAAGGGATACATTTCTTCGAGCACTTCAACTTGGGAGGGATGAAGTCCGATCTCCTCGAATGCTTCTCTCAGCGCGGTGGCCGTTATATCAGCGTCAGTCGCGTCTTGCTTGCCTCCGGGGAAACATACGTCGCCTTTGTGGCTGCTTAAACTGTCGCTGCGCTTCGTGAGAATCACATAAAGTTTTTCTTTAAGTTTGAATATTGGGACCAATACTGCAGCTCTGGAAATATTAACATTTTTAATATTAAATGGCAAATAGCGATATGTGTTATCTATGTGTGGAAACGGGTGTTTGGGCCAACAACCTTCTCACATTTAATCCACAATCAACTATTTCTTGGGGTAATTTCCATCATTTAAATTTGTAGTTTTTCTTTTCCAACTAAACCTGCCGGCTGGAAAATTATCAAACTGTTAATGCGATTTTTTCAGTTAGTGGCCAGAGTAGATAGTTATCTGGTGAATGGTCCGGAGGGTAATTAGGATGGGATATTTTGTTATAGCCCCGATAGACAATCAAGTTAACTTTGTACCCATTGTCAGCGTATATAGTTAAAATGTTACTTCACTTTTAGTACAACCCATTAATCCACTGGGTCCCGGCAAAGTCTGTTAAGTGGTTTACACAGCTATCTAGCCAGCTGCTACGATTTGCAAACCTTTTGGCTTAAAGGTGAAACAAAACCCACCTTAAAAAATATTATTTCATAATATACAGCAAAATTAAACATTACAATAAAAAAATCTAACTTCTTCTATATTGGTACCTTTTAAGATTGGGTGAAATAATGGATTGAGCTTCCTCTTTATATTGCTTCATATGTATAGAGATATTGTTTGCAACATCTTTAATATTCATTTTCAAGTATTACAGCTCAGTGTCAGTAAGGGAAGTAAAATGAGACGATTTTCCCAATTTATTGAAATTCATTCAGTCTGTCTGCATGCATTGGTCATTATTGCTTTGATGGACTTTTGTATTTTTTTAAACAAAATCATTTTTGGGGATGTTTACTATGCTTCAAACATCTCAAGAGTTTAACACACATGTATTGTTCGACCGGTTAGTCTGGTGGTTTAGTGCGACCGTGACGCCTTTCAGCCGAAAGGTTGCAGGTGCGAAACTGGTCACTAGCAAGTTGATTGTGTCCTTGGGCAAGCCACTTAACGGATATTTCCTGAACCCAGCGGATTAATGGGTTCTACCAAATTGAAGGAAAGTGTCTATCATATACAACACACTGCAATAGCTCCGGTAACCCGGCGGTGGGCGCGAGGTGATCTGACTTTTCCTGTGTTTTAACCCCTTGGTTTCCCCATTCACGGGGATAAACATGAATATCCTATATCCTATCGACATGAAAATTAGAGAATTTTCTTGGTCACACACAATTTTATTCTCATTACCACCTTTTATGTTTTAGCAAGGAGCCGCTTCTCCCAAATGTAGTTTTGGCGATTGCATTTGTTAGTTCTATTTGGTTTATTGCATCACATTCAAGCAATTAATAATTTGTAATCATTGTTTTGTCTGGTAATTAGCGGTACCTCTAAATACTACAGGATCGCTTGGACCACTTGGATCGCATGGAGCCCTATTGGAAAGTTCGTTTTCTGTGCGCCGGATTTTTGCGCCAACCTTTTTTAACCTAAATTTTGCGCCTCGCCAGCTTTACTAATTTGTGCCACCACAAACAAAGTTGCATCATTTTCAATTAAATCTTTTAAAATATAAAGCTTAAAGATCAAAAATACTGACATAAATGAAAGAAAACTTGTGTAATCACGCCACACCAGCATGATTTTTGGAGTTTTCTGCGCCAATACCCGGAAAAGTCGTCCGTGGGCCACGCCAGATATATCCGGCGCATCATACAAACTTTCCAGTAGGGGCATGGAGCGCTTAAATCATTTGGAGCACTACTTCGTAATTACAAAAGCCATGATATTAATGTAAGGGTTGGGGTTAAAGTTAGTTCTGGGGTTGAGATTATTGTTTCAAACAGGGTTAAAAAAGTGATCCAAGCGCTCCAAGCGATCCTGTAGTATTTACTATTTAGAGGCTCCCGGTAATTGGCGCTTTGTGCTAGTGTTTCGTTTTTTTACAAACTGGAAACCAAAAAGCTGTAGCCCTTCTCTAAATACATACTTTGAAGTAACTGTTACCAAAGTTAGCTAAAGCTGCAACGATACTTATAAAAAGCATCGATAACCGCGAGTCACATTTCACGATTTTCTGTAGTAAACATGGGGAATTCCCGTAATCTAAACAAAATGTCTTTAACCATAGAATACTAACATACAGTAGTTAGTAGGCCTATTCTGTAATTGCGTATTCTATACCTATACTAATTAAAATGCGTTTCTTATTGATAATAAAATTATAGTGTATCATTTAATAAGGCTTGTGAAATCAACCTTATTTATAAATATTGCAATAAGCTTACAAACCGATGTGTAAAACCTAACCACGTTTTATGCGTCGCCTCGTTTTTTTGAACTACCTATTAGCTTGCTCGTCGCCTTTCAACCGAAGGATTATAGTTTCAAAACTAGTAGCTAGCTGGTTAGATGTGATCTTGGGAAAGGCACTTAACGGAAATTGCCTTAACTCAGTAGAATGATGAGTTTTTCCAAATTGAAGGAACGTGTCTATCGTACATAACACACTGCAATAGCTCCGGTAACCTGACGGTTGGCGCGAGGTGATCTGACGATTGCCAGTGTGTTAACCCCCTTGGTTTTCCCATTCACGGGGATAAAGATGAATATCCTATCCTATCCCGGTATCCTACAGAATATGTCTAAGCGAGGCCGCGGGATATTTATTACAACCCATTAACAAAAGCAACACTTTGTTGAAAAATGCTAATTTCATACCTGCTATTGTTTATTTTTATTTGCATGCTTATAAAACCCGTTAATAAAGTAAAACTTTTAAGAGCGCCACTAGCGGTGTTAATCCATCGCCCACGTTCTTGAATTCTAATCTTCCTTTCGACTCTTAACTACATTCTGTCTCGTAGCATCATCGTTTCGTGTCTTCCTAGGACTTAAATGTGAGTTTATTTTCATCATTTTTTATTATATTTACGAAGTATTACCAACATCAATCAAATATGTATTCCTTTTTTATATCAAACATTATTTATAATCTGTTGGTGTTTTTTATGGTAGTTTAACTTTAATTTAAACTTACTGAGTAAAGAACGCAAAAGGAGTAAATATTACAAATCTAAAGATTCGTAAAGTATCCAGTATTATGACCAAATCATTTTAACAAATATGGAAATGCATGGCTAAGCAAGTCCATAAAGATAATCGTATGGACCCCTGGGATAACAAAAATTAGGACAAAACTTAACACAAATATGTAAAACATTTTAAACATCCCGAATACACTTTTTTACGATTGCAAGTATAAGATCTTAATAGGCATATTCCTCTTTGTAAAAAAACATTGGAGCTTTACTAATATATCATGAGTGGCACAAAGTATTTATGTCACTAACATGACCAGGACAGAGTGTTTCGTCATGAACTTGAGCAGGGTGATAACATGAGCGGGAAGAAGTGTTTTGTCACTATTTTACCCGCCAAATATTAGTGACAAATATACTTTATCCTGCTATTTTTCCCATAAAGTAGTGTTCAGCCCCTTTCCCACTGTCCTGCAAAAATCTCATTAAATTGGCACATCAATTATTCTTGCATGTTAAAGGCAGTTGCTTTATGGAAACAACAACTTTTAATTATTTGTTTGGCAAATCCACACAACTTATTTTGTGAATAAATGTCGCTTGCTACCAGATACCACATTAACAGTTCTATGCTTGGTGGCTAGCAATTGCTCCCTTACATGAAGTACCTGGTAACCATCCCTAGAAAGCATGGCATAAATATGTAATATTTAACAAATTCATACCAAACTATAAAAACGAACTTAATGAATGGTGGTGAAGTTGTTACTCAGGCACAAAATCTTGTCCAAAACTGCCTTTCTGGCTGGTTCCAGGCATTTCTTATGCAAGAAATAAAATTTGTTGCAGCGGACATGTCCAAGCAGTGTTGGAACATTTTGACACATTGTTTCTGGCTAAAATGGCTGTAAATTCCTAATACAGTAAAGATAAAAAACAACTGTTACTTAGTAGCAGTACAAACTCACATGACAGCACAATTTATTACATGCACTCTGAATAACTAAAAAGAAGACAACCAAATAAGCTATAAAAACTCAGGAAATATTAAAAATGGGCATAAAAATTTAATGAAAAGGTGCAAGAGAATTAATGACTTAAAAATAACAATAAATTGAATACCACAAACTCCTGTGAACACTGGACACTAGGGCTGCGAAAAATTAACGGTTAACCACGGTTAACCGTTTTTATGGTTAACCGTCACGTCAAATTTTAACCGTTTAACCGTTTTTTAACAACTCTTTTTTTGAACTCTTTATCTGTTCGTTGGTTGGTAAAACGCACGCTTTCATGACATGAAAACTCAGGTTTTTTTCACTCATTAAGGTATTTTTACAATGTGTTTACTGTAAAAATATTTTGAAAAGTTACTTTACCGCTCACATTTAATTGGGCGTAATTGCGTTTTAATAATCTTCAAATATACATAACTCCATTCACACGTTGATTGTTTCATTATCAACGTAATATAAGCAACCATTCACACGTCGATTGTTTGATTGTCAACGTAATATACGCACCATTCACACGTCGATTGTTTGATTGTTAACGTAATATAAGCAACCATTCAGACGCTGATTGTTTGATTTTTAACTCAATATTACGCATTACAATCAAAGTTATACTATGTGTTTAAGATAACGTTTAAAAACTATAAAGTAACACATAAATAAGACCCGATAATGCCGGTAATCATGCGCGTTATTTCTTTGCTGCCCTTTACGGCTGCCTGATCGTTTTTTTGCCAAAAACGGTGCCGATTTGATGGTAGTTTAAAGAAAATCGGTTAACGGTTAACCGATCATTTTTACATCAGTTAACCGTTTTTAAAATTAACCGTTAATTCGCAGCCCTACTGGACACACAATGAAATAAAACTTTTGCCCCAAACAAATGGTTTCGTTAGTGTGAACTTTAGGTTAAATACAGTGTATTACTTTGGAAAAATGCATTTAAATTTGTGTCTTATACACACCTGTTGGGATTTGGGAACAAGGGATTTATTTTTGTATCATGTTCACTTTAAAATAACAAAGTTTGTGTATAACAGAGGTTTTTGAGGCTTGTGGTGTGAGGATGGTCTCAAACTAGAAGTTTTTTTTTTTGTGGAATTCGTCTAACTGTTAATCTGTGATAATCACAGAAACACAGAAATGTGGATTTGATGTGTTAATTCCGTAAATTAGCTTTTTGAATACCAAAAAGTTTTTACCTAATGTTTTTTTTATTTTAATGCTAAATGATTTGAGCCACAAATTCTGCATCTTTAAATAACTCGAATATCCACAGCATGCGTTACGTGGCTGCGTACTTGCTGGCTGCACTTGGAGGCAATGAATCCCCATCAGGCAACGATATCAAGAACATTCTGGGGAGTGTTGGGATTGATGTGGATGATGATAAACTCAACATGGTCCTTTCTCAGTTGAAGGGGAAGAATCTAGAGGAAGTTATTGCTGCTGGTGAGATTTTTGGTTTCAAATTCTGCCTTAAATGCTTCCTATATAAAAAATAGTAAAAATATTGTGCTTCCCATACAAATTTCTTAATTTGCTGATTAACAGTGCTATAAAACCTAAATAAAATTTCACCTTTTTGTTTTTTAAAATAAATGAAACCCCACAAATGGTAGGCGATTTTATTTTATCCTGTTGTATTCCTTATTCTGTCATTATTACATGCCAATGATGAAAAAAAATCACCATCTTTCGACTGAATAATCGTGATGTTTTCTTCACTTTGACCTGAGGCATGTCTGTATATAAGTTGATATTTGATTGGTTTCGTGGTTACTTGGGTTGGTCCTTTATCAACATTGTTCCAGGAAATGAGAAACTCGCAAGTGTGCCCTCTGGTGGTGGCGGAGCTGTTGCTGCCTCAAGTGGTGGGGCTGCCGGAGGAGCTGAAGGTAGTATGACATCATAATGGGATGTGTTGCGTATTAGTCGGCCATTTTGGCTTCTTATCAAATAGCTTTTCTCCTTGATTCTTACCCAGTGCATGGACAATTCCTGGCACTGCATTTACCTGGAGATAAATTATGACTTTGATTATCGTTTACTTCGAATGAAGTGTTGATGATTAAAGCAACATGGTAATAACTTTCCTAGTCTTCATGATTGTAGCAAACAGCCAAACCGTTGGTCAATGATACACATTTAAACATTCATATTACTAGTTTTTTTCCTGATTATGTTGTTGAATCTAAAGTTCACTCATTCTACCATCAATACTGAACAATCCTCCATTATTCACCCATTCAACCCGAACTCTGCTCCACAGAAAAGAAGGAGGAAGTCAAAGAGGAATCTGAGGAAGAATCGGATGACGATATGGGATTCGGACTCTTTGATTAACTAACATGTCAATAAAACATGAGGAACCAGCCTTGCGGAGTTTGTAATATCGAAAGTTGAAAGACGTTAATATAGTAATAGTCTCGGACAATAGAATAATCATGTTTATCCCCGTGAATGGGAAAACCAAGGAAGTTAACACACGGGCAATCGTCAGATCACCTCGCGCCCATCGTCGGGTTGAGCGACCAGTTTCGAACCTACAACCCTTCGGCTAAAAGGCGCCGCACTAAACCAGACGAATACAAGGCCAAAGTCTAGTAGTTTACTAAAATGATCTATTTTTCTGTCTAAGTGAGCTGTTAAAGTCAATCGTGGTACTCCGCGGTAAGTGATACGAAAATCGTTAATTTTTGGTAACTGCACGAACAATTGGAAGGATGAATTTATTTCTTGTACGTTCTCGTCGATTTAGTTTGAGACCTTAACGGAAAAGAGAAAAAAAGGTGAATTAACTTTCCGTTCGTCTTTGAAAGTTTGCCAGGTTTGTGATGGATTCACCCTATTAAACTAACCTCTGGCATTTTGTGGAAAAAATCCCTTATCCGCTTTCTAATTTAGGTAGTTGACTATGCAAACCATACATAACAATGGTTGGCATGCGAAGTTGCTTTCATTATAATATTCACAAACTGGCACAATGTATTCAAACGGTTGCCCACCCTTGGCATGTATGATTCTAAGCTAGAAACACATCACGGCTCAAACACAGCATTTGAAAAAACCTGGTATAACAGTCGTCCTTCACTCAAAGGTTGGTCATTATGAACTGACATAAAACGACAAAAGGTTTGTAGCATTTCGTATAGTATATATTTGTTTAAATTGATGTCTAAAACATTTTGTGTTTTAACGTCGTTTTTTTACGTTTCAAGTTTACCGACTCTCACGTTTTATTACTTTGTACGTAATTATCACCTTGTACGGCCCTTTGTATTTCATCTGGTTTAAATCATTAACATAGTTTTTCCACCTAATTCCCCACAGTTAGTCAAACGTGCAGATGTGAAACGTCTGGCACGTAAACTTTTCGCACCTTGTAAATTCCCTATATATTCTGGAAATTTGAATAACCTAAAAAAATAACGTAGCCTACTTGAGATAACTTACGTGGTGCTAATAACGTACTAAGTAACTTGCTTCGCGAACGTAACTTTATATTAAATGAGACGCAGAATACAACTAAACCGAATCAAGAGTTATAGACTTCGAGTTTGAGATTAAGACTTTACAAATCGTGGCTACCATAAAATTTGGTAGGTGTTCTGTGGAAAGTAGATTTTCCGCTGCGCAGCTCGCGAGAGACCGTTAGGCAGCCAGCCTGAACAAGCTCAGCTAACGGCCCGGTCAGTAAACTACAAAAGAAAGCGCGAGCCCACAGGTTTATTATTGTTAACAAAAAATTCTGATAGGATGATATGTTCGTATTTTTTGTCCGACCCGTTGGTCTAACGGTTAAGTGCGTCGCCTTTCAATCGAAAGGTGAAATGTTCGAAACTGGTCGATAGAGGCATGATTGAGTATTTGGGCAAGGCACTTTAAGGAGATCGTGTGAACCCTTTGCTTTAATGGCGAGTCAACTAATTCGCTGGTAAGTGTCGGGGTTGCTGTTTGGCGTTTTGAACTATAAGTACATGTAACTACGAAAGTAGGACGTGCAATTTA
>CH000880.1:35169-47512 GCA_000149265.1 Ciona savignyi | reverse complement strand
AGTTAGTCAAACGTGCAGATGTGAAACGTCTCGCACGTAAACTTTTCGCACCTTGTAAAGTCCCTATATATTCTGGAAATTTAAATAACCAAAAATATAACCTACAATAACGTACTTGAGATTACTTGCGTCATGCTGTATAACGTACCTTAGACTATACAACTGGCGTCATGCTGAATGACGTACTAAGTAACTTGAGTCGCAAATAAACCGTATATTGAATGAGACGCAGAATACAACTAAAGTGAATCAAGAGTTATAGACTTCGAGTGTAAGATCAAGACATTACAAGTCGTGGCTATACAACTATATTAGTGGGCTTTTGAGGACAGGGCAAGCTATGTCAAGTTCAAAGTAACCAGAATAAAGATCTCCATCAAAAAGCTACAAGCAGAAGCAATCAGCTTTTAAAAAGCGCGAGCCCACAAGTTAACAACATAAGTACTTTTCATTTGTATCAATTTAAAGTTGAAAGTAGATCATTATTCCAGCAATCGGCTGCACTTGAAAAGCGTACTGTTTGTCCGGCTGGTTAGCCTGGCGGTTTAGTGTGTCGCCTTTCAATCGAAAGGTTGTAGGAGCGAAACTGGTCGCTAGCTAGTCGGTTGTGACCTTGGGCAAGGCACTTAACGGACATTGCCTGAACCCAGCGGATTAACGGATTCTACCAAATTGAAGAGGAACATGTCTATCATATACAACACACTGCAACAGCTCCGGTAACCCGACGGTGGGCGCGAGGTGATCTGACGATTGCCCGTGTGTTAACCCCCTTGGTTTCCCATTCACGGGGGATAAAACCCGAATATTCTATCTTATACCTGCAACATGTATTCTGGATCTGGTTCATTACTGTCCAGAGTTAACGATTGCCATCCCCTCCTTGGGTTCGCAGAACCACGTGTATAGCTATGTCATAGCAGAAAAACGTCAAATGTTACCAGTTTTTATTTTAAAATATTGGAACTATGAGAGCAACTCAAATCCGACAGAGAAATTATGTGAATCATAAATAATTTGAAAGTTTAGTCCAAAACTTGTTCAAGACCATATTCTTCAACAGTTTTTAAACCAAGATCATCCAGAGTTGGTTTAAGTTCCTGAACAATGTAATCATAGATGTCTTGCCGGTCATCGCATTTCGTCTGGAACAAAGAAGTTTGGAATGTTTATTTTGGAGCTATAAGTTAAGTGCAGGGTGCATTGTACTGGTTCATGAACACCATGGATAGTTAGTGGCGGAAGTGTAGGGGATTATAACACCGTTAAACATTTTCTGTCTGGTTTGCTCTATTAGACGGTGTTCGACACAAAATGTTTCAACTTATTTCAACACCAAACCACTTGGTTCAACCAACTTCCACTAATGTTTTGCCACAGACCCGATAGAGTAGCTGGCAACTGGTCTCAATCTTATCTGTTAAAATTTTACCAGACTGACTAGAATTCTTGTCCAACCGTTTAGTCTGGTGGTTTAGTGTGACACCTTTCAACAGAAGGAGGAATCATACACAACACACTGCAATAGCTCCAGTAACCTGACGGTGGGCGCGAGGTGATCTGACGATTGCCCGTGTGTTAACCACCTTGGTTTTCCCATTCACAGGTAAAAACACAAATATTCTATCCAACCAACCGAGATCAACATAGTGACAACACCACCAACCTTAACCATCTCCAGGACCCTCATAGCCAAAGGAAGGTTGTTGATTCTCCTACAAGCATAAAGTGCTGCTTGGACAATGATCGGCTCGGGCACCGAGTCCTCATGGTACAGATTCATGAATCCAATTTTGAAAATCACATAATCGAGGTCCTGCACAAAAAAACTTTGTTGAAATTTTTGCATTTTACGTTCCAATAGCACTTTGAGGACACACTGATAAATTGCTTCACCACACGCTAAGCATACCATTTTAAGTTATGATGTTACATTAAACAATAAAAAAATTAAGATTTTTGCAAAATAATTTTATTTTTTATTTATTAAAACTAGAAATTTCACCTTTACAATAACCTGTAAAACTAATTTACGAATCCAGAAACTACAAACCTTTCTCTCAAAGAAGGAGATCCACGCAGCGGTATGTTCTTCATCCGACACTGCAACAGCCGACGAGCTGTATTGCTTCGCCGCTACTTGCGCAAGTGGAACTGAGATGGAAAGGTTTAATACAATATAACATCGGTATTTCCGACAGATAAGTGCGTCGCCTTTTAGCCGAAAAGATAACCAAACTGAATTTTCAAACCACATATAAATCTTTCATATTCTTAATTATTTTGCTTAAAGCAAACTTTTTTATATATTAATTAGTATAATACTTATGTGGGTTAAAAATCCGAATATTAAATAAAATAGTTCTATACCTTGACAACTAACATTCTGCAAGGTGACATAGCCAGTACAAAAAGAAAGGCAATGTGTGAAAATATCTAGTGACAGCAGAGCATACACATTTTTGTTAGAAATGTCCATTTTCTAATTTGCAGCAAAAATGTTTGATTACAGATCGTAGCTAAATATATTTTGCTGAGCTAATGACAGCTTTGACCCAGTCTTTAAAAAGGCACGGCTGGTAATGATTTTGACCGTGCACGAGTAAAAAATGTCATGCATTTGTGAGGTTTTTTATTATTTTACGATGTACCGGTTGTAGCAAATCTTAGTTGTATCATTATTTAATATGTACCACATGTTGTGCAACAGTTGTTACTGGTTTCATAGGACTTCTCCCTCAGACGGTTGTAAAACCATTTTAACATGACTGCAGGTAGGGATGCACAATATAGGATACTTGGGTATTCTAGAATATTCTAGAATAATGTATTTCGAATCTAGAATTTCGAATCCTATTCTAGAATGTTTTAATGTTTATTTAAATTTGCTACGATGTGCAAATATTTTTCCATTTTAAAAATAAATACTGGGCTGTATATGAATGTTAATTAAATGTAAAGAACTAGCAATATGCCTTTGTACAGTGTTGAGAGAAATTTAGGACTTACTCAATCAACATTCCCCCATAACTGTTTTTATTGAAAAATATATTAAATTAATTACCGGTACTATAAATTCAACAAAAATAATAACTAAATATTTTAGATTTTATTTTTGTGCTAATTAAAAACATAGTTGTTAAAGTGGAATAAATATTTCCAAAAATAAGCCTGTCTAGGCTTTAAATAACTTTCTAATAATTGCGTCGTATTTAAAGGTGCAATAAACCATGTGATTAGCGCGGGGAAAGTGACCTACTTTCCTTGTGTGTGCGCGTGCTTTAAACGCGTTGTAAGCAAAAGATAACTAATCGTGCTTATCTATTGTCGCACGCGTGCTGAGACGTTGCGCTGACGTTTGCATAATTGAAGGAACGATTTTTGTTAAGTGACGAATCGCAACCGCGATTTTACGTTTTTAATTTCGAATCCTAACTATTCTTATTAAATTGCTTGTAAAGATTCGAATCCCTAGAGATTCGAATCTCAAAGATTCGAAATTCTATATTGTGCATCCCTAACTACAGGTTTAAACGTTTCCTGAACTTCCTTTTTCCCACATACTGCCCTCTTTGTTTTCAAACATGAATTAATGTAAAGTTGAGAACCGTGGGTGCCTCTAAACTAAATACTACAGGACCGCTTGGAGCGCTTGGATCACTTAGATTGCTATGGAAAGTAATTCTAACCCTGTCCCAAACACTAATCTCAACCCCAGAAGTACATTAACCCCAACCCTAACATTAATATCATGGCTTTTATAATTACGAAGTATAGTAAGCGATCCAAGCGCTCCATGCGATCCAAGCGGTCCTGTAGTATTTAGAGGTATCGGAGAACCGTGGCTCCTGCAGTAAACAGCTCAGAGAAGCTGAGTTTGGTGTTTATTAAGTCGTGCCCGCATATATTGAATTAATCATCATATATATCCGTGTTTTATCGATCTGCATTTAGTCAAGAAGAAAAGAACCTTTCATGACAAAGTTTTGGATCGCGCGAGTAATAAATGAGTAAAGGTGGCAGAAGACCTAAAAAAATTATTTTTTGTGATACTGTGGTTTTATGCCATGCTTTTTAAACTGGCTTTTGACATGCATGGTGTTGAGGAGATTGACAATACTTCTTAATTCTCAGTCTGGGTGAGTAGCTTATTAAAAGGGTTTTTAGGAATTAATACTTGTTGCACATTCAAAATATAATAAAAAGATAAATAGGATAGGCTCACCGGTTGGTTTCGGCAACTTAGTGGAGACTATTTGATTAAATCTGGAGGAGGCTTGTGCCATTCTCAAAACTGATCGAAACATATTGGCGGAGTCGACTTAACTTACTTAAACCAATAGAATCTGTTTAAAAATACAAAATTATTACATATTATTCTCGACCAAAAGTCAACAGGTTAAGAAAAGAGAACTACAATAATGCTCTATTTTTCACTGAAAAGTTAAACATTTCTGACCTTCAACAGGCGGAAAAAAAACTTTATGTACCATATTTGTAGGTAAAATGTCAATTTACAGATCGTACCCATTACTGTTGTATGGCTGTGATACGATACATTTATTAAAAACATGTAAAATTTAGGTATAAAGATTTTTTTTATAACTTTAATCCCAACATAGTAAATTCATTATATACTTTTAAAATACATAAATAAAAATGAAACATTCTTGGGAACGATCTATAAATTTATATTTCTTCATTTTAACACCGAGCAGTCGCAGTGTTGATCACTTATTTGGTTTTAGAAAATATTTCCGGGGTTTATGTATATTTTACAGCATAATACTACCTTAAGGTAACTACCGATGGTTATTTAATACAACAATTAGCCCTTAAGAATATATCGTAATTGGGGTACAAAATATAAAATATATTTGTTAGATTAGTTATATATGACGGCATCACAACTGGCGGCGGATTTGTTTGTCCGAATGTTTACAGCGTCACGTACGCAATATCCCAGTAAAGGGATAAAAAGTGCCAAATATTAGTTTAAAAAATCCAACAACGGTGCGAGCCACTTCGACTAGTCACCGTCGGTCGTCAGGCGTCGGTGACGCCTTTAGTGTAATGTTGAAGCGCAGGATCGTCAGACTAACCGAAGCGTCAGGCTGGCGAACCCAGTCACTGCCACACCCCAATAGCGTCAGGCTGGCGAACTCGTCAGCAACCAAGCGTCAGGCTGGACGAACCCGTCAGCAACCGAAGCGTCAGTGCTAGTTAAGAGTGACAGAGATTTGAAATAGTAATAGATTGAGCCCGGAGAGTTAAAAAGTTACGATCCTATTCTGTATGTATTACTACAACAGTATTTTCGAATTCTATTCATTGAATAGTTTTGATTAATGTTTACCTCATTAGTTTGTTGTAGTTAAATTCACGATCCTGAGAGATTCGAATCCGAAATAATTTTATTTTTGTGTGTGTAAGTGAGCGGTTCCATACAATACCGAGAAGACAACACTAAGAATGTACATCATGAATTTTAAACTTCTTGTTCGCAATCAAAAACAAATGGAAGAAACTCAAGGAAACGTATCATGAATTCTGTGGCGGATTAAACAAATCTGGTGCAGCATCCCAAAAAGCTCTAGCTTGGCCATTTTTTGATGCAATGAACCGGATATTTGCATCAAGAAGCGTGGTAGGTAGTTTTATCAACTATGGTACCAGGGTACTGTTTTAGTCCAGAAATTTAAAATACAGCAACATGTACTTATGGCTTACAGCTATTTGGTAAGGGTATTGTATGACTACCCCGATGCGACACATTTTCAGGTTCTTTTTCCGAGACTGTAAAAACTGTTTGGATGTTGGAAAAAGTGCTGGAAGTTGTGCCATGTTTTTTTAGAATATTGAAAAAGTGCCTTTTATTAGTGCCTGCATTTCTTACCATTAAATATTGTTACTTCTTTAATAGTACTGTAAAAGATAAACAGTTTGCACAAATTTAATTTTCTAGGCATGTGCGAGTGGAGGTGTTGAATGTATCTCCATGGATTCTGAACCTTCAACTGCAGCCACTGAAAATTTTTTTAGCAGTGAACCCCCATTACCACCGGTGAATGAAGATGAGGGCTGGCCCATCAGAAATGACCAAACAGACCAATGATATATTTATTTTAGAATCCATTGGTAAGTTTTATTCACTCCTATTATATTTATTTACTAAAGTAAATAGTTATACTACCTACCCGTATATTATCTAGTGTTTTGAATATGTTTATAATCATAACCTAACATTCAATAAGCAATCTTCTTGAGAAGGCAGCTAAGTATTTATAAATTTAGGTACAGAGGCAAAAGCTTGTGATGAGAATAAGGGAACAGAAAATTAGCCTCAGTAGTTGGCTGGAGTGTCAGGTAATGATTTGGATAGGATAGGATAAGATATTCATGTTTATCCCCGTGAATGGGAAAACCTAGGAGGTTATCACACGGGCAATCGTCAGATCACCTCGCGCCCATCGTCGGGTTACCGGAGCTATTGCAGTGTGTTGTATATGATAGACACGTTCCTTCAATTTGGTAGAACCCATTAATCCGCTGGGTTCAGGCAATGTCCGTAAAGTGCCTTGCCCAAGGACACAACCGACTAACTAGCGACCAGTTTCGCACCTGCAACCTTTCGATTGAAAGGCGACGCACTTAACCGCTGACCACCGGGCCGGGTTTGGGCAGTGAGAGTTTATATCTACGTCAATAGGGTCGACAAAAAGGAGACATAGCCGGAAGGTACACAACATAGAAAAATGCTCTTGCTTTAATTAAAAAAATTTTGTGTTGCTTTAATCACATATATTTTTTTGGTTTCCAGCTAAAGAAGAGGGGGAGAAATGGGAGAAAATGTGCAAACTTCTGTCAGAGGAAGGATAGAGCACTGATTGCACAAGAAAATAAAAAGATGATAAAGACTATTTCTGAAGAAAATGAAAAATTTATTGATGCAGTTTGTGCATTAAAGTAATGTCATGCTGTGCACCCAGTGCCTAACTTTATTTTTAATTCTGCCCAATACCTGGTTACTCACCCTTTTGCCAAATAGGTAACGTACATGTCAAGTATTCTAATAAAATTCTGTTTATTAAATGCAAGTGTGTACAATGCGAATTTCGCCACAATAAATCGTACAGAAAACTGTGTTGCTTATGGGTGAGGGGCAAGTGGTCTGTCTGTTCAGTTTGCAATCGTGTAAGACATGCTTCTATTCTGTTTGGATTCAACTTTGGCTGTTGCTGCCTCCTAGTGAAAAGAAAATGTAATACTAAATTGCTTTTAGCGGAAATCACACACACATATATATATATGTGTTCGTGATCCTTATAGAACATCATACCTACAACAAAGCACTAGGTAATATAATAAATAATTCAATTCTACATATTGCAAGTCGAATGTATATATATAAGTACACTAGTTGTGTTAACTGAAATTAGACTGGGCAGCAGGTCAGGTGATAAAGTAAAAGCGATTACATGCAGTTGACAATACAACACATCTCTGCTGCCTTGCCACGCTATTCACACTCCTTGTGTTATAAGATATGATATGTATTAAATACTTAATCTAATAAATAAGAATGATGGTTTGGCACTTATCCCAGTATTGTTGGGAATAATCTAACATTATTATGAAACAGATAATTTTAATGATAATTAAGAATACTTTATTGAGCTTGGTACTCTCTTTTCATCTTTTACACTAGCCTACTTTCAACAACGATCCACGGTACAAAATACAAATTAGTAAATTACCGACATTCGCTAACGTGTTGGTTGCTTCCTACTCAGCTAAGCCTGACGCTTCGGTTGCTGACGGGTTCGCTAGCCTGACGCTTCGGTTGCTGACGGGTTCGCCAGCCTGACGCTTGGTTGCTGACGGGTTCGCCAGCCTGACGCTTCGGTTGCTGACGGGTTCGCCAGCCTGACGCTTGGTTGCTGACGAGTTCGCCAGCCTGACGCTTCGGTTGCTGACGTCTCGCTTTAACATTACACTAAAGGCGTCACTGACGCCTGACGACTGACGTGACTAGTCGAAGTGGTTACAAGCCTTCCTCAAAAAATCAGTCAGCGTTTGTTGTTAATGACACTAGATAAATGCAAATTTTAATCTGCAGACTGTGTAAAATGCCTTTTTGTTCGCGGACGAAGTAAAATAGAACGGAGTGCAGGGTTCAATATTAATGAAAATAATGGATTGGTCATGGTTGAATACTTCGGGGCTGGTCATCTAACTAATTGTCTTTTAACCAACAGTAATAATTTTCTGTTAACCATTGTATATTTATTAAAACCATATACCAGTTATTATTAACTTGTTGCAAAACTAACATATTACTAAACAATCCACCCTAACACCCCTTGTATTCATCCAAGGGGCCTCTTTATTTTAGGAAATCATTGTAGACCCAAATGTTCCATCTAAGACATGAGTCGCAACCCTTCGAAATATGCACATAGTATGGCACGTTTAAGTGCCCGCATATTTGCCGAACCTGTCCCTGAATCCGCACGCAGAGGCCAACATATCCACAAATATCTCACTGAGCTTCCATACTATAAAGACAGATCGTTCACCCATTACTACCCACCTGTGTCCAACGTTACTCTGTTGTTACGGAACTTAAGGCATTTGGGACTTTACGTGTAAGTGTTTTTTCTTGGCGGGGGAAATATTAGCATAGGATATCTGTGTTTATCCCCGTGAATGGGAAAACCAAGGGGGTTAACACATGAAAAAAAATATCTTTCGGCTGAAAGTCGACGCACTAAGCTACTAGACTAACGGGTCGGAATATAAAGCGTTAACTTAAAAACTTTAAGTTGGTCATTGGCATAAGTTTGTACAAAAAATGACCAATTTTAAACAATCCATATAGATTCCTGTGGGTTAGATGAATTGTTTACACAGCAATTGCAAGATTTTCTAACATTTAAGAGACAATTACCTTATATGTAGTGTATTTCACATGCCGTATTCACAAATAAACTATTTTTTATGATTAAATACAGAGATGAACATCAAGATTTCAAGGAAGAAATGAATCGTCAACGAAATCTTCGAGGAAAAGGGAAATCAATGAAGCAATCTCTATAAATCGCTTGGATCAGCCTTTCTCAAAAACTCTTACCTTAAAATACAATAAAAAACAATTGAATTACCGTCGTTCATTTGAACATTATCATGGATGAAGAAGTGTTGGAATGTGCGATCTGCCTCCAGCCATGCATGCAGCCTGTTGAATTGCCGTGTTCACACGTCTTCTGCTTCCTCTGCGCCAAGGTGCGTTTCATAGTTGCGCAGAGGGATAAAAATCAAATGTAACCAGGAAAGCTGTCCTACAGTCAAGTTCTGACACAGGCCTGCCAATATCAGTATCTTTGGTTTAACAACAGCAATTAATCATTTTTTTTACTGAAATCTAATGATCTATAGTAACAGCGCATTTGATATCAAATATTTTTCTAACATTGTTCCATCTGTCTAGGGAACAGCCTTACAAAGTCGGAAATGTGCTTTATGCCGATCTGACATACCTACTACGTTCATCACCAAACCAACCCAGTTCACTAAAGCTGACAACGTTGTGCTTTCAAATGATGAAACAAAGCAAAGGTAAAGTATGACGGATGCTCACATGGGATTTGTCTAGAGTGGATGATGATTTTGAATATAAAATCCAATTCTAGGTTGTTATCATTTGTTTGGATATTCTATACTTGCCTAATAGATTTTTAATATAAAAAAGAGAGTAAGGAACCCACTGTCAGTAATCAGAGCTTTTGCAGTGTGTTGTGTATGATAGACACGTTCCTTCAATTAAGTAGAGCACATTAATCCGCTGGGTTCATGCAATGTCTGTTAAGTGCCTTGCCCAAGGACACAACCGACTAGCTAGCGACCAGTTTCAAAGCCGCTGCAACCCTTCGGCTGAAAGGCGACGCACTAATTCACCAGACTAACCTGTCTGACTAATGGAACTACTTTAACTAAATTGCCTGGCTATATTTTCTAGGCTACATGTTAGACTTTCAATGTGTTTGTTTTACTATATTACAGGTATGTGTGGTATTACCAGGGCCACAATGGTTGGTGGCAATACGACGACAGAACATGCAACGAGTTGGAAACAGCTTTCTCAGCTTCCCACAAATCGATTGATGTAATGATAGCTGGCTCCATGTATATCATCGATTTCGAACATCAAATTCAATACCAACGCAATCGAAATTCTCGCAAGAGGAAAATTAAACGGGATTTGTATTCGGCTCCCAAGAAAGGAGTTGCAGGGTTGTCGGATCAAACCCAGCCAACGTCCCACATGAACTGCGAGCAAAGCACTTCTACAGATGGTCAAACTGAAGGAGACCCTGGCACAATGCATGGCTGCCCACAAACTAATGCACAGAATGACAATGTACAAGCATCGACTTAAACGCGTGGTGTTTCTGTGCAGTTATGTGCATTACCTTCTTCCCAGTATGAATTATGGAGTAATACTGTATGGTCCACCTATCCACCAAACAAAAACTCGATTGTGTAGATGATTTTATTAACCATTTCAAATGTATATTCGATTAAGAATTTGTTCAAAAATGCGGCTTGTTTTCATGGACCTGGTGTTGTAGTTGAACCTGTCAAATAATAGCGTCCACATGTTGTGTACGGTGTGTGATATCTCGTCATATGCGTGTGTGACCTGCATGGTAGTAGTGTAGTGTGGGTACGCATATTCTGCGCCAGCCATCAGCACCACACATTGAACCCCACATATGACAAGATGGCGGAATTGATCTTCCTTGTTTTTCGTACTTCGAAACATCAACATGGACAATCCACTACCTGGGGTGCCACCGATACAATTCAAACTGAAATGAAATAATTACAAATGATTCATGATACTGTGATTTTCCATATATTAACTAAGTTAGTGGTTTAAAGTATAGGATATTTTTTTATACAGGATAAGACAAACCAAGAGGGTTAACACACGGGCAGTCGTCAGATCACCTCGCGCCCACTGTCGGGTTATTGGAGCTATTGCAGTATGTTGTGTACGATTCACACTTTCCTTTAATTTACTAGAAATAGAACCAACCCATTAATCCACTGGGTTTAGGCAATGTCCGCTAAGAGCCTTGCACAAGGACACAATCGACTAGCTAATGACCAGTTTTGAACCTACAACCTTTCAGTTGAAAGGCGACGTACTAATTCATCAGAATAATCAGCATGTTATAATACAATTGTAAATTGCAATAAAAATTAAGGTTTTTCTTGCCTTGTTAAAACTGCTGACGGACATTTCAACAGCTTTGGTTGTTCAATTTGATCGCTTAAGTAATTCCACAGGTTTGTACAGAAACTTGCCATATTAATAAGAAGGAAACAGTCATGCAGTATGTGCTCGTCTGGTAACTTGGACAGCAGAATTAAAATAGTCCGGGCAACAGCCCAAGAGGAGCAAATACATAAAGTGTTTATTGAGATGAAGAACATTATTGGCCAGGTGGTGGAGCCAAAGGTGCATCAAATGTGAGATCGCAGAACGCGGAACTGATGTAAACTCCGGCACCAAACAATGCAACGTTGATCAAGAGCTTTCTGGAAATTAAAAATATAAATTAGGTTATTAATTATTTACTGGAAACACTGTTATTCCCATGTAGTTCTTAATTTTATTCACAGCATTTCCATTGCAGCACAATAATGAAATCACCCCTAAAAGTGTTAAATGGAGTCTCTTGAATACGCAAAAATAGGGGAGAGGGTGGCACCCATCAGACATTGCCGGAACCCTGTGGAATAATGGGTTTTGTCAAATTGAAGGAACATCATAAAAACATTTGGCAGGTATGCAACACACTGCAATATCTCTGGTAGCCCAACAGTGGGTGCGAGGTAATCTGACGATTGTCTGTGTGTTAATGCCACTTGCTTTTTCCATTAAACATACAATGTACAAATACCTGACCTTTTCGTTGCGTTTGTGAACCAATCTTTGACTGATTCTTTAAGATTTTTATTCTCTGGTGTCACAGATGTTTTGGACGTACCGAACATTGCAATTATTTTCTATGTCTGTGCGTGCCTCACGCAAGATTGCTGAAAAAGAAAACCTAAGTTTTAGTAACACTACAAAATTGTCTTGATCTGTGTGTACAGTTTAGAAAAACTAATTCAACCCTGCCCACAACAATCATCTCAATCCCAGCAGCAACACTAACTTCCCAATCGCCAATTTTGTGCAGAGTTTCCCCCATGTGTTGATAAAACTTACATAAAAGTAATTAATTTATTTATTTATTACTATCTTTTATTTTTAAGTATTATACTAAAA
>CH000880.1:0-34885 GCA_000149265.1 Ciona savignyi | reverse complement strand
AGTAAATCCAACGTATACACTGGGGGAGTAATATTATAAATGAGGTCATTAGACGTAACAATGCCTATTGTTATCGTTGTGCGCAATGTTTATACCTCGTGTAAGATTTGGGAGCTTTTGAGGTGACTGGTTGCAGTATTTTCCATAGTTAAATTGATTTGGGCCATGTGTTTTAATATTAATTTGTCATGTGTATAGAAGTATATCATAAGTTAGCCTATTGTGTAAAATATTTAAAAACCGCAAATTTTAGTAATATCCTAACGTAAAAGTGGAATACAAGTTTTGGAGTTGGAATACCGTCTTGATATTGCTGGAGTTGCGCGTTTTGTGACGAGTTCTATATTGTGCTACGTCTGGTCTAGTAGGCACCGAGAAAAGACTGCGAGGCCCCTCTCTTGAGACCAACTGCCGAAAATACTGAGTTTGTCGTGTTCTTTTTTAAACCGAAGTTTTGAAACATCTCTACAGGTTTTTAGGTGCTTGCTTAGTTTGAATCGACTACGTAATAATACACATTCAAGCTACCTGCTGACGGACAAAGGACGATTGTGTTTCACTTGCAGATGACGTTGTAACTAATTTAATCGCTACAACGAGTTGGATGGAAAGCATGGAATTTCGCCCACAGTGAAAAGCTCACGCATTCTATGGAAGGTAACTATAGAGACGCGTGGTAATAGGTGGACGTATCGAGACAAAAAACAATTACGCATTTTAGTTTTAGCCCTCAAAACATTCAATAAACGTAATCATGGATTTTTTCTTCGAAGCATCATGTACCGGTACCGCACTGCCGCGAACGATTATCACGCGCTACAACGTGCATGGGATAGTGACTACAATTGTCCAATGATATCGAGTTGGTTATTACTGCGAAATGATGGGGCTTTATTTAATCTTAACTCCTTTTTTTTATTTTCTTTATCCGATTCAAGTTTTGAACCCATGATGGGGTCGGACAATATGACCGTTTTTGTATAATAGACGATACACAAATCGGTGGCTTTAACCATTCGGCCACACGGCCTTTCATTCGTTCATTACAGCAGCGTAAATCCCGACCGGTGAAGAACAGCGCTGCATAGCGGATGTGGGCGGAACGGTAAGTCTGCTTCCTCGGCTCATAACGAATAACAATATGAGCGGCAGCATGAGGTTAGAAAGAATGATTATCGCGAGTTGTATCGTATTTTCCATGGTGAGAATTGCGGCGTCGATAACATGGGCAGCGTCAAACTGCACAATCAAGGTGACATCAGGGCGATTCGTACCTCGTCGGTATTACGTCAACTGTTCGAACCTCCGGATGCCAGATCTACCCCGTGGACGGTTGCCTGTGGTCGGCGTGCTGGACATGACGGGCAACAGCGTGACGACTGTCGGCGTCGAATCGTTCAGATCGTCTTGTGCAGCGTTCAAAGCGACTCGCACTCTGGATCTGAGCAACAACCTGATATCCAGCATTCACAACGATTCGTTCGGTTGTTTCGTCGCGCTGGAACGCCTCCATCTTCAACTGAACAACATCGATATCTTATTTCGATGGGTTTTCCGGGGACTGGCGAAGCTGAAAGTTTTAAACTTGTCGGCGAACTCGTTAGTCGAAGTCCCCCAGCAGTCGATCGGGGGTTTGCCGCGACTGGAATCGCTCGATTTGAGCGCGAATCCTTTGCACGATTTCGTCTTCGACGACCACTTTTTCCAAGCGAAACAAGCCGCCTGCGTTGAAACGTTTGTACTTGGTCGGTTTGCACGATTCGAACATAAAAGGCGGACGGGGCGGTGCACGTTGTTCTGACGTGGCGTTTTATGAAATCATAGACTTGAGCCAAACCAACCGTGTTGCACTGAGTAAACGTTTGTTCGCGTGTTACAAGATCGGGACGCTGTACTTGTCGGATTATCCGTACCTCACTCTACCAAGGTCCATGGAAGCGTTTCAATGCTCGACCGTCGACTCGATTGACGTCCGATTCGGCTTGAGGTCGAACCGCCCGATGCCCTATGCGCTCGACGGAACGGTTTTCTCCGGTTTGCAGTGCGCTAACCTTTCGACCACGGTACGGGGGATTCGGATCCGCTACACCACCATCAACACGGTGGGGGGTTATACGTTCTCCGACATTACAGGGCTGCGACGCATAGCGGCAACCGTGTCCTGCACTCACCGTTCCCGGTTAAAGCTTTCCGAAACAACCACAATCTGACTCACGTCGCGTTCAACCAAGTGGACGGGATAGAGCGCGGTTTAAACGCGGGAATGTTTTCAGGTTTAAAAGTCAAGTTTCTATTTTTATCGAAATGTAACATTCGACAAATTTCGTCGTCGGCTTTTAACGGTTCGACGCACATGAAGGTTATCGATTTGTCGTGGAATAAGATTTCTATGATCCCAGGGTCCTTGTTCCGTCACAATCCGATGCTGGAAGTGATAAACTTGCGAGGAAACCGAATAAGTCAGATGGAGCCAGCAGCCTTTGCCTTCCTCGCACATCTCCGTTCGCTCGACGTCCAAAACAACCGTTTCCTCTGCGACTGCGACATCGTTCCCCTGCAGCAGTGGATCATAGAAAACACGTACACCACCGTGCGACATAGACGTCGTGTATCGTTCGAGAACGCGACTTGTTTCCAGCAAAGCAGCCACGCTTATTTGGAAATGCTTCGATGGGACGCCGGGAAGCAATGTTGGATGAAAAGCACCGTCGTGACCGGAATCGCGTTCGCTTCCGTCTTGCTCGTTGTTTGTTGCGTGGCGTTCGCGTATTCCAGCAGGTTCCAAGCTTTGTTCTGGTACGAAATGGCGAAAGCGAAGATCTCGTATCGTCGCAAGGTTCCCGCAGGCGCGTTCGGCGGCAACGAATACAACGCTTACATCTCGTGCGTTCCCGATTCGAACGACGAAGCGTGGGTGGTTCGGCATTTGTTGAGCGCCATCGAAAACCCCCCGTACGAACTAGAACCGATGAAACTCTGCTTTCCGTCGCGAGACTTCCGACCCGGGCGCCCGAAAACGGCGTCGGCGGCTTCCGGCATACGATCCGCCGAGCGCACGCTTGTGATTCTGTCTGCGGGATACGCGAGGTGCAGCTGGACGCGCTTGGAACTCTCCATGGTGTCGGAGATGTGGCGGAGCGGCGAGCGATCGGCCGAATCGCTGGTCGTCGTTTACCTGAAGCGACGCGGGGAAGACTGGGTGGACGTAGAGCGCCTCCCGGTGTTGGGAGTACGGAAGAATCGCTGGTTGATATGGCCGCTAGAGGTCGCCGACCGACCCGCGTTCTGGATGAAATTGCGGCGAAGTTTAATGAGATAGACGGGTCGTGTGGCCGAACGGTGGCGCTATAGTGTTTTTTTAAATGTTTTACGCGGTGGACCACTTGTAAGTTGTGAGCTTCGCCACACACACCGGAAATCGCTGTTAAAAACGCACAAAAACACGGCGCGAGTCGAATCAGCTGCCGGAAACCTCACGACCAGCAGCAGCAGTCACTCGAGCAAACTCCCGGACCTCACCCGAGGCAGACATTGCGCAACACGCGTAACAACGTGCATTGTTACGACTTGAATCGCTTGTAAACGTTCTCCTGGCGCCAGCAATTCGGATTTTTAAAGTTTAAAACCGAAATTTAGTAAAACAAACGCCGTACACACACCAGAATGGTCTTGTTTTATGCTTTTTAATTGAACTTAAAATGTCTTTGTTTTTCCCGCGTGAATAGAAGCACACCATCTCTTGAAGAAGGCGGCCATTTTGTGATCGTTCGCCAGCCCCCGAAATTATAAGCGATCAATGGATCTCTATGGTGGGCGCCGGCCGGACGTGACGAGTGGTACCCATGTCCGTGAGTCATGCTGTTTGAAATGCTGTTTTGCAGAGTCACAATCAGGGAGGCGCCGTTTTTTTACGCGCGGTCGACGAGAAGAGAGTTGCCCAAGGGGGAAACCTAAATGGAGGGAAGGAGGGAAACCGCACATTAATATAAAGATTATGACATTAGAATTAGTTTTAAACATGGGGTTGGAGTTAGGGCTAGTTCTGGGGTCGACATTAGTGTTCAGGGGAGGGTTTCAATTTGTTTCCGTGATTTTAGTGAGCAGTTTCCCTTCTTCCCTCTTTCCCTCCTTTTAGTGTTGCCCAGGACCAAGTTCGGCGCCGGTGTTTCTTTTGAAGCTGTGCTTTTTTGGAATCGAGCAGAGTTCGTTAATGAAATAAAGCTGTCGAACGTGCACTTTTCTCGTTTTTTGTCGGGAAAAGGAAAGGTTTAAGCGAAACGTCGGAAGGCCGTGGGTTTAGGTCGTGGATTAAAGCTTCAATGTTTGATTCAAAAAACATTCACACAAGCGATGCGACACATTGTGTTACAACGTCAGTGACGTCATAAAGAAATAAAAGCATTGGGCATGAAAAGTACACCGCATTCTTTATGAAGCGTGTTTGCCTTGTCGGTGCACATGAAGACCAAAACCAGCATTATTTGCAACCGTTGAAAATATAACGCGGTTTGTTTTGACTGCCGTGCTTTGTCAGACCGGGAGATAAGTTTCCTAATAAAATACACATACAGAAGTAAAACATTTCGTAAAAGCCTTTACTCCACACACCTTAAGTACACATAAATCGACATCTTTTTCCAGTAGATTGATGAAACTTGTTAAACGGTGCAGTGTACATACAGGAACTCGTAACCAACAAATCAACTTGACGTGTCGTTTTTATTTCAAACGAAACCATTCAATGCTCAAACTTCGCCCCGTTTCTTCTATATTCGCCAACGATAGGATATTCATGTTTTTGTATAAGAGACGGTATATATGTATCGGTCGCGGCAACCATTCGGCCACACGACCTTTCGTTCGTTCGTTACAGCAGCGTAAATCCCGACCAGTGAAGAACAGCGCTGCATAGCGGATGTGGGCGGCACGGTAAGTCTGCTTCCTCGGCTCATAACGAATAACAATATGAGCGGCAGCATGAGGTTAGAAAGAAGGATTATCGCGAGTTGTGTCGTATTTTCCACGGTGAGAATCGCGGCGTCAATAACATGGGCAGCGTCAAACTGCACGATCAAGGTGACATCAGGGCGATTCGTACCTCGTCGGTATTACGTCAACTGTTCGAACCTCCGGATGCCAGATCTACCCCGTGGACGGTTGCCTACGGTCGGCGTGTTGGACATGACGGGCAACAGCGTGACGACTGTCGGCGTCGAATCGTTCAGATCGTCTTGTGGAGCTTTCAAAGTGACTCGCACTCTGGATTTGAGCAACAACCTGATATCCAGCATTCACAACGATTCGTTCGGTTGTTTCGTCGCGCTGGAACGCCTCCATCTTCAATTGAACAACATCGATATCTTATTTCGATGGGTTTTCCGGGGACTGGCGAAGCTGAAAGTTTTAAACTTGTCGGCGAACTCGTTAGTCCAAGTCCCCCAGCAGTCGATCGGGGGTTTGCCGCGACTGGAATCGCTTGATTTGAGCGCGAATCCTTTGCACGATTTCGTCTTCGACGACCACTTTTCCAAGCGAAACAAGCCGCCTGCGTTGAAACGTTTGTACTTGGTCGGTTTGCACGATTCGAACATAAAAGGCGGACGGGGTTGTGCACGTTGTTCTAACGTGGCGTTTTACGAAATCATAGACTTGAGCCAAACCAACCGTGTTGCACTGAGTAAACGTTTATTCGCGTGTTACAAGATCGGGACGCTGTACTTGTCGGATTATCCGTACCTCACTCTACCAAGGTCCATGGAAGCGTTTCAATGCTCGACCATCGACTCGATTGACATCCGATTCGGCTTGAGGTCGAACCGCCCGATGCCCCATGCGCTCGACGGAACGGTTTTCTCCGGTTTGCAGTGCGCTAACCTTTCGACCACGGTACGGGGGATTCGGATCCGCTACACCACCATCAAGACGGTGGGGGATTATACGTTCTCCAACGTTGCAGGGCTGCGACGCATAGATCTTTCCCACAACAAGTTGGCGAGCGTGCACTCTGCCGCTTTCTCTGACGTTCCGTCTCTGCGCGAAATCGATTTGTCGAACAACAACCTTCAACGCGTTCCGTTCCTGCTTCGCTCTTCGACCCCGCGAACCGTCGATCGCATCAGCTTGGCTTGGAACAAGATATTAGACGACACGCTGAGCTTCGACATAACAGCCACCACCGAGCAAGTATCGCTCTACAACCAGGCTCGGTACGTGGACTTGGCTGGCAACTGGTTCACGAGTTTCCGGTCGGGGGAAATCGATACGGCGTTGGAAGGCATTAACGTTTCCCATTGTAAGATTCAGGACCTCGAAAAGGGAAGTCTGCCCTTGCTGACAAATATAACTCTGCGCACCTTAGATTTAAGTTCACAACCGGATCGCTGCATTTCCGACGGACTGGCTCCGACACTTGACCCATCTGGAATACGTCGACTACAGCGGCAACCGTGTCCTGCACTCACCGTTCCCGGTTAAAGCTTTCCGAAACAACCACAATCTGACTCACGTCGCTTTCAACCAAGTAGACGGGATACAGCGCGGTTTAAACGCGGGAATGTTTTCAGGTTTAAAAGTCAAGTTTCTATTTTTATCGAAATGTAACATTCGACAAATTTCGTCGTCGGCTTTTAACGGTTCGACGCACATGAAGGTTATCGATTTGTCGTGGAATAAGATTTCTATGATCCCAGGGTCCTTGTTCCGTCATAATCCGATGCTGGAAGTGATAAACTTGCGAGGAAACCGAATAAGTCAGATGGAGCCAGCAGCCTTTGCCTTCCTCGCACATCTCCGTTCGCTCGACGTCCAAAACAACCGTTTCCTCTGCGACTGCGACATCGTTCCCCTGCAGCAGTGGATCATAGAAAACACGTATACCACTGCCCGACATAGACGTCGTATACTGTTCGAGAACGCCACTTGTTTCCAGCAAAGCACGCCACGCTTATTTGGAAATGCTTCGATGGGACGCTGGGAAGCAATGTTGTATGAAAAGCACCGTCGTGACCGGAATCGTGTTCGCTTCCCTCTTGCTCGCTGTTTGTTGCGTGGCGTTCGCGTATTCCAGCAGGTTCCAAGCTTTGTTCTGGTACGAAATGGTGAAAGCGAAGATCTCGTATCGTCGCAAGGTTCCCGCAGACGCGTTCGGCGGCAACGAATACAACGCTTACATCTCGTGCGTTCCCGATTCGAACGACGAAGCGTGGGTGGTTCGTGCGTTTGTTGAGCGCCATCGAAAACCCCCCGTACGAACTGGAACCGATGAAACTCTGCTTTCCGTCGCGAGACTTCCGACCCGGGCGCCCGAAAACGGCGTCGGCGGCTTCCGGCATACGATCCGCCGAGCGCACGCTTGTGATTCTGTCTGCGGGATACGCGAGGTGCAGCTGGACGCGCTTGGAACTCTCCATGGTGTCGGAGCGGCGAGCGATCGGCCGAATCGCTGGTCGTCGTTTACCTGAAGCGACGCGGGGAAGACTGGGTTGATGTAGAGCGCCTCCCGGTGTTGGGAGTACGGAAGAATCGCTGGTTGATATGGCCGCTAGAGGTCGCCGACCGACCCGCGTTCTGGATGAAATTGCGGCGAAGTTTAAGGAGATAGAAGGGTCGTGTGGCCGAACGGTGGCGCTATAGTCTTTTTTTAAATGTTTTACGCGGTGGACCACTTGTAAGTTGTGAGCTTCGCCACACACACCGGAAATCGCTGTTAAAAACGCACAAAAACACGGCGCGAGTCGAATCAGCTGCCGAAAACCTCACGACCAGCAGCAGTCACTCGAGCAAACTCCCGAACCTCACCCGAGGCAGGCATTGCGCAACGCGCGTAACAACGTGCATTGTTACGACTTGAATCGCTTGTAAACATTCTCCTGGCGCCAGCAATTCGGATTTTTAAAGTTTAAAACCGAAATTTAGTAAAACAAACGCCGTCCACACACCAGAACGGTCTTGTTTTATTCTTTTTGACTGAACTTAAAATGTCTTTGTTTTGTCCCGCGTGAATAGAAGCACACCATCTCTTGAAGAACGCGGCCATTTTGTGATCGTTCGCCAGTCCCTTAGATTATAAGCGATTAATGGATCTCTATGGTGGGCGCCGGCCGGACGTGACGAGTGGTACCCTCGATGAGTCATGCTGTTTGAAATGCTGTTTTGCCGAGTCACAATCAGGGAGGCGCCGTTTTTTTACGCGCGGTCGACGAGAAGAGAGTTGCCCAAGGGGGAAACCTAAATGGAGGGAAGGAGGGAAACCGCACATTAATATGAAGATTATGACATTAGAGTTGGTTTTAAACATGGGGTTGGAGTTAGGGTTAGTTCTGGGGTCGATATTAGTGTTCAGGGGAGCGTTTAAATTTGTTTCCGTGATTTTAGTGAGCAGTTTCCCTCCTTCCCTCTTTCCCTCCTTTTCGTGTTGCCCAGGCCCAAGTTCGGCGACGGTGTTTCTTTTGAAGCTGTGCTTTTGTGCTTTTTTTTGGAATCGAGCAGAGCTCGTTAGTGAAATAAAGCTGTCGAACGTGCACTTTTCTCATTTTTGTCGGAAAAAAGAAAGGTTTAAGCGAAACGTTGGAAGTCCGTGGGTTTAGGTCGTGGATTAAAGCTTCAATTTTTGATTCAAAAACATTCACACAAGCGATGCGACACATAACGGTACAACGTCAGTGACGTCATAAAGAAATAAAAGCATTGGGCATGAAAAGTACACCGCATTCTTTATGAAGCGTGTTTGCCTTATCGGTGCACATGAACCAGCATTATTTGCAACCGTTGAAAATATAACGCGGTTTGTTTTGACTGCCGTGCTTTGTCAGACCGGGAGATAAGTTTCCTAAAAAAATACACATACAGAAGTAAAACATTTCGTAAAAGCCTTTACTCCACACACCTTAAGTACACATAAATCGACATCTTTTTCCAGTAGATTGATGAAACTTGGTAAACGGTGCAGCGTACATACAGGAACTCGTACCCAACAAATCGACTTGACGTGTCGTTTTTATTTCAAACGAAACCATTCAATGCTCAAACTTCGCCCCATTTCTTCTATATTCGCCAACGATAGGATATTCATGTTTTTGTATAAGAGACGGTAAATGTGTATCGGTCGCGGCAACCATTCGGCCACACGGCCTTTCGTTCGTTCGTTACAGCAGCGTAAATCCCGACCAGTGAAGAACAGCGCTGCATAGCGGATGTGGGCGGCACGGTAAGTCTGCTTCCTCGGCTCATAACGAATAACAATATGAGCGGCAGCATGAGGTTAGAAAGGACGATTATCGCGAGTTGTATCGTATTTTCCACGGTGAGAATCGCGGCGTCGATAACATGGGCAGCGTCAAACTGCACAATCAAGGTGACATCAGGGCGATTCGTACCTCGTCGGTATTACGTCAACTGTTCGATTCTCCGGATGCCAGATCTACCCCGTGGAAGGTTGCCTACGGTCGGCGTGCTGGACATGACGGGCAACAGCGTGACGACTGTCGGCGTCGAATCGTTCAGATCGTCTTGTGGAGCTTTCAAAGCGACTCGCACTCTGGATTTGAGCAACAACCTGATATCCAGCATTCACAACGATTCGTTCGGTTGTTTCGTCGCGCTGGAACGCCTCCATCTTCAATTGAACAACATCGATATCTTATTTCGATGGGTTTTCCGGGGACTGGCGAAGCTGAAAGTTTTAAACTTGTCGGCGAACTCGTTAGTCGAAGTCCCCCAGCAGTCGATCGGGGGTTTGCCGCGACTGGAATCGCTCGATTTGAGCGCGAATCCTTTGCACGATTTCGTCTTCGACGACCACTTTTCCAAGCGAAACAAGCCGCCTGCGTTGAAACGTTTGTACTTGGTCGGTTTGCACGATTCGAACATAAAAGGCGGACGGGGCGGTGCACGTTGTTCTAACGCGGCGTTTTATGAAATCATAGACTTGAGCCAAACCAACCGTGTTGCACTGAGTAAACGGTTATTCGCGTGTTACAAGATCGGGACGCTGTACTTGTCGGATTATCCGTACCTCACTCTACCAAGGTCCATGGAAGCGTTTCAATGCTCGACCATCGACTCGATTGACGTCCGATTCGGCTTGAGGTCGAACCGCCCGATGCCCCATGCGCTCGACGGAACGGTTTTCTCCGGTTTGCAGTGCGCTGACCTTTCGACCACGGTACGGAGGATTCGGATCCGCTACACCACCATCAATACGGTGGGGGGTTATACGTTCTCCGACGTTGCAGGGCTGCGACGCATAGACCTTTCCCACAACAAGTTGGCGAGCGTGCACTCTGCCGCTTTCTCTGACGTCCCGTCTCTGCGCGAAATCGATTTGTCGAACAACAACCTTCAACGCGTTCCGTTCCTGCTTCGCTCTTCGACCCCGCGAACCGTCGATCGCATCAGCTTGGCTTGGAACAAGATATTCGACGACACGCTGAGCTTCTACATAACAGCCACCACCGAGCAAGCATCGCTCTACAACCAGGCTCGATACGTGGACTTGGCTGGCAACTGGTTCACGAGTTTCCGGTCGGGGGAAATCGATACGGCGTTGGAAGGCATCAACGTTTCCCGTTGTAAGATTCAGGACCTCGAAAAGGGAAGTCGGCCTTGCTGACAAATATAACTCTGCGCACCTTAGATTTAAGTTACAACCGGATCGCTGCATTTCCGACGGACTGGCTCCGACACTTGATCCATCTGGAATACGTCGACTACAGCGGCAACCGTGTCCTGCACTCACCGTTCCCGGTTAAAGCTTTCCGAAACAACCGCAATCTGACTCACGTCGCGTTCAACCAAGTGGACGGGATACAGCGCAGTTTAAACGCGGGAATGTTTTCAGGTTTAAAAGTCAAGTTTCTCTTTTTATCGAAATGTAACATTCGACAAATTTCGTCGTCGGCTTTTAACGGTTCGACGCACATGAAGGTTATCGATTTGTCGTGGAATAAGATTTCTATGATCCCAGGGTCCTTGTTCCGTCATAATCCGATGCTGGAAGTCATAAACTTGCGAGGAAACCGAATAAGTCAGATGGAGCCAGCAGCCTTTGCCTTCCTCGCACATCTCCGTTCGCTCGACGTCCAAAACAACCGTTTCCTCTGCGACTGCGACATCGTTCCCCTGCAGCAGTGGATCATAGAAAACACGTATACCACTGCGCGACATAGACGTCGTATATTGTTCGAGAACGCCACTTGTTTCCAGCAAAGCAGCCACGCTTATTTGGAAATGCTTCGATGGGACGCTGGGAAGCAATGTTGGATGAAAAGCACCGTCGTGACCGGAATCGCGTTCGCTTCCGTCTTGCTCGTTGTTTGTTGCGTGGCGTTCGCGTATTCCAGCAGGTTCCAAGCTTTGTTCTGGTACGAAATGGTGAAAGCGAAGATCTCGTATCGCCGCAAGGTTCCCGCAGACGCGTTCGGCGGCAACGAATACAACGCTTACATCTCGTGCGTTCCCGATTCGAACGACGAAGCGTGGGTGGTTCGGCATTTGTTGAGCGCCATCGAAAACCCCCCGTACGAACTAGAACCCATGAAACTCTGCTTTCCGTCGCGAGACTTCCGACCCGGGCGCCCGAAAACGGCGTCGGCGGCTTCCGGCATACGATCCGCCGAGCGCACGCTGGTGATTCTGTCTGCGGGATACGCGAGGTGCAGCTGGACGCGCTTGGAACTCTCCATGGTGTCGGAGATGTGGCGGAGCGGCGAGCGGTCGGCCGAATCGCTGGTCGTCGTTTACCTGAAGCGACGCGGGGAAGACTGGGTGGACGTAGAGCGCCTCCCGGTGTTGGGAGTACGGAAGAATCGCTGGTTGATATGGCCGCTAGAGGTCGCCGACCGACCCGCGTTCTGGATGAAATTGCGGCGAAGTTTAATGAGATAGACGGGTCGTGTGGCCGAACGGTGGCGCTATAGTGTTTTTTTAATGTTTTACGCGGTGGACCACTTGTAAGTTGTGAGCTTCGCCACACACACCGGAAATCGCTGTTAAAAACGCACAAAAACACGGCGCGAGTCGAATTAGCTGCTGAAAACCTCACGACCAGCAGCAGTCACTCGAGCAAACTCCCGAACCTCACCCGAGGCAGGCATTGCGCAACACGCGTAACAACGTGCATTGTTACGACTTGAATCGCTTGTAAACATTCTCCTGGCGCCAGCAATTCGGATTTTTAAAGTTTAAAACCGAAATTTAGTAAAACAAACGCCGTCCACACACCAGAACGGTCTTGTTTTATTCTTTTTGACTGAACTTAAAATGTCTTTGTTTTTCCCGCGTGAATAGAAGCACACCATCTCTTAAAGAAGGCGGCCATTTTGTGATCGTTCGCCAGTCCTTTAGATTATAAAGCGATCAATGGATCTCTATGGTGGGCGACGGCCGGACGTGACGAGTGGTACCCTCGATGAGTCATGCTGTTTGAAATTTTGTTTTGCAGAGTCACAATCAGGGAGGCGCCGTTTTTTTACGCGCGGTCGACGAGAAGAGAGTTGCCCAAGGGAGAAACCTAAAAGGAGGGAAGGAGGGAAACTGCACATTAACATAAGGATTATGACATTAGAGTTAGTTTTAAACATGGGGTTGGAGTTAGGGTTAGTTCTGGGGTCGATATTATTTTTCAGGGGAGGGTTTAAATTAGTTTCCGTGATTTTAGTGAGCAGTTTCCCTCCTTCCCTCTTTCCCTCCTTTTCGTGTTGCCCTGGCCCAAGTTGGGCGACGGTGTTTCTTTTGAAGCTGTGCTTTTGTGCTTTTTTTTGGAATCGAGCAGAGCTCGTTAGTGAAATAAAGCTGTCGAACGTGCACTTTTCTCGTTTTTTGTCGGGAAAGAAAAGCTTTAAGCGAAACGTTGGAAGGCCGTGGGTTTAGGTCGTGGAGTTAAAGCTTCAATTCTTGATTCAAAAAACATTCACACAAGCGATGAGACACATAACGGTACAACGTCAGTGACGTCATAAAGATATGAAAGCATTGGGCATGAAAAGTACACCGCATTCTTTATGAAGCGTGTTTGCCTTATCGGTGCACATGAAGACCAAAACCAGCATGATTTGCAACCGTTGAAACATAACGCGGTTTGTTTTGACTGCCGTGCTTTATCAGCCCGGGAGATAAGTCTCCTAATAAAATACACACACAGAAGTAAAACATTTCGTAAAAGCCTTTACTCCATACACCTTAAGTACACATAAATCGACACCTTTTTCAAGTAGATTGATAAAACTTGGAAAACGGTGCAGTGTACATACAGGAACTCGTAACCAAAAAATCGACTTGATGTGTCATTTTTATTTCAAACGAAACCATTTCAGGCTCAAACTTCGCCCGTTTCTTCTATATTCGCCAACGATAGGATATTCATGTTTTTGTATAAGAGACGGTATATGTGTATCGGTCGCGGCAACCATTCGGCCACACGACCATTCATTCTTTCGTTACAGCAGCGTAAATCCCGACCAGTGAAGAACAGCGCTGCATAGCGGATGTGGGCGGCACGGTAAGTCTGCTTCCTCGGCTCATAACGAATAACAATATGAGCGGCAGCATGAGGTTAGAAAGAATGATTATCGCGAGTTGTATCGTATTTTCCACGGTGAGAATCGCGGCGTCAATAACATGGGCAGCGTCAAACTGCACAATCAAGGTGACATCAGGGCGATTCGTATCCTCGATCGGTATTACGTCAACTGTTCGAACCTCCGGATGCCAGATCTACCCCGTGGACGGTTGCCTACGGTCGGCGTGCTGGACATGACGGGCAACAGCGTGACGACTGTCGGCGTCGAATCGTTCAGATCGTCTTGTGGAGCTTTCAAAGCGACTCGCACTCTGGATTTGAGCAACAACCTGATATCCAGCATTCACAACGATTCGTTTCGGTTGTTTCGTCGCGCTGGAACGCCTCCATCTTCAATTGAACAACATCGATATCTTATATCGATGGGTTTTCCGGGGACTGGCGAAGCTGAAAGTTTTAAACTTGTCGGCGAACTCGTTAGTCGAAGTCCCCCAGCAGCTCGATGCGGGGGTTTGCCGCGACTGGAATCGCTCGATTTGAGCGCGAATCCTTTGCACGATTTCGTCTTCGACGACCACTTTTCCAAGCGAAACAAGCCGCCTGCGTTGAAACGTTTGTACTTGGTCGGTTTGCACGATTCGAACATAAAAGGCGGACGGGGCGGTGCACGTTGTTCTAACGTGGCGTTTTATGAAATCATAGACTTGAGCCAAACCAACCGTGTTGCACTGAGTAAACGGTTGTTCGCGTGTTACAAGATCGGGACGCTGTACTTGTCGGATTATCCGTACCTCACTCTACCAAGGTCCATGGAAGCGTTTCAATGCTCGACCATCGACTCGATTGACATCCGATTCCGGCTTGAGGTCGAACCGCCCGATGCCCGATGCGCTCGACGGAACGGTTTTCTCCGGTTTGCAGTGCGCTAACCTTTCGACCACGGTACGGAGGATTCGGATCCGCTACACCACCATCAATACGGTGGGGGGGGGTATACTTTCTCACGACGTTGCAGGGCTGCGACGCATAGACCTTTCCCACAACAAGTTGGCGAGCGTGCACTCTGCCGCTTTTCTCCGACGTCCCGTCTCTGCGCGAAATCGATTTGTCGAACAACAACCTTCAACGCGTTCCGTTCCTGCTTCGCTCTTCGACCCCGCGAACCGGTCGATCGCATCAGCTTTGGCTTGGAACAAGATATTCGACGACACGCTGAGCTTCTACATAACAGCCACCACCGAGCAAGCATCGCTCTACAACCAGGCTCGATACGTGGACTTGGCTGGCAACTGGTTCACGAGTTTCCGGTCGGGGGGAAATCGATACGGCGTTGGAAGGCATCAACGTTTCCCACTGTAAGATTCAGGACCTCGAAAAGGGAAGTCTGCCCTTGCTGAAAAACATAACTCTGCGCACCTTAGATTTAAGTTACAACCGGGTCGCTGCATTTCCGACGGACTGGCTCCGACACTTGACCCATCTGGAATACGTCGACTACAGCGGCAACCGTGTCCTGCACTCACCGTTCCCGGTTAAAGCTTTCCGAAACAACCACAATCTGACTCACGTCGCTTTCAACCAAGTAGACGGGATACAGCGCGGTTTAAACGCGGGAATGTTTTCAGGTTTAAAAGTCGAGTTTCTCTTTTTGTCGAAATGTAAGATTCGACAAATTTCGTCGTCGGCTTTTAACGGTTCGACGCACATGAAGGTTATCGATTTGTCGTGGAATAAGATTTCTATGATCCCAGGGTCCTTGTTCCGTCATAATCCGATGCTGGAAGTGATAAACTTGCGAGGAAACCGAATAAGTCAGATGGAGCCAGCAGCCTTTGCCTTCTCCTCGACATCCTCCGTTCGCTCGACGTCCAAAACAACCGTTTCCTCTGCGACTGCGACATCGTTCCCCTGCAGCAGTGGATCATAGAAAACACGTACCCCCCACTGCGCGACATAGACGTCGTATACTGTTCGAGAACGCCACTTGTTTCCAGCAAAGCAGCCACGCTTATTTGGAAATGCTTCGATGGGACGCCGGGAAGCAATGTTGGATGAAAAGCACCGTCGTGACCGGAATCGCGTTCGCTTCCGTCTTGCTCGTTGTTTGTTGCGTGGCGTTCGCGTATTCCAGCAGGTTCCAAGCTTTGTTTTGGTACGAAATGGTGAAAGCGAAGATCTCGTATCGCCGCAAGGTTCCCGCAGACGCGTTCGGCGGCAACGAATACAACGCTTACATCTCGTGCGTTCCCGATTCGAACGACGAAGCGTGGGTGGTTCGGCATTTGTTGAGCGCCATCGAAAACCCCCCGTACGAACTAGAACCCATGAAACTCTGCTTTCCGTCGCGAGACTTCCGGACCCGGAGCGCCCGAAAATGGCGTCGGCGGCTTCCGGCATACGATCCGCCGAGCGCACGCTGGTGATTCTGTCTGCGGGATACGCGAAGTGCAGCTGGACGCGCTTGGAACTCTCCAATGGTGTCGGAGATGTGGCGGAGCGGCGAGCGATCGGCCGAATCGCTGGTCGTCGTTTACCTGAAGCGACGCGGGGAAGACTGGGTGGACGTAGAGCGCCTCCCGGTGTTGGGAGTACGGAAGAATCGCTGGTTGTTATGGCCGCTAGAGGTCGCCGACCGACCCCGCCTTCTGGATGAAATTGCGGCGAAGTTTAATGAGATAGATGGGTCGTGTGGCCGAACGGTGTCGCTATAGTGTTTTTTAAAAGTTTTACGCGGTGGACCACTTGTAACTTGTGAGCTTCGCCACACACACCGGAAATCGATGTTAAAAACGCACAAAAACACGGACGGCGCAAGTCGAATCAGCTGCTGAAAACCTCACGACCTGCAGCAGTCACTCGAGCAAACTCCCGAACCTCACCCGAGGCAGACATTGCGCAACCCGCGTAACAACGTGCATTGTTACGACTTGAATCGCTGTAAACATTCTCCTTGCGCCAGCAATTCGGATTTTTAAAGTTTAAAACGGAACTTTAGTAAAACAAACGCCGTCCACACACCAGAACGGTCTTGTTTTATGCTTTTTGACTGAACTTAAAATGTCTTTGTTTTTCCCGCGTGAATAGAAGCACACCATCTCTTAAAGAAGGCGGCCATTTTGTGATCGTTCGCCAGTCCTTTAGATTATAAAGCGATCAATGGATCTCTATGGTGGGCGACGGCCGGACGTGACGAGTGGTACCCTCGATGAGTCATGCTGTTTGAAATTTTGTTTTGCAGAGTCACAATCAGGGAGGCGCCGTTTTTTTACGCGCGGTCGACGAGAAGAGAGTTGCCCAAGGGAGAAACCTAAAAGGAGGGAAGGAGGGAAACTGCACATTAACATAAGGATTATGACATTAGAGTTAGTTTTAAACATGGGGTTGGAGTTAGGGTTAGTTCTGGGGTCGATATTATTTTTCAGGGGAGGGTTTAAATTAGTTTCCGTGATTTTAGTGAGCAGTTTTCTTCATTTTCCCTTTTTTCTCCTTTCTTTGTGTTGCCCTGGCCCAAGTTGGGCGACGGTGTTTCTTTTGAAGCTGTGCTTTTGTGCTTTTTTTTGGAATCGAGCAGAGCTCGTTAGTGAAATAAAGCTGTCGAACGTGCACTTTTCTCGTTTTTTGTCGGGAAAGAAAAGCTTTAAGCGAAACGTTGGAAGGCCGTGGGTTTAGGTCGTGGATTAAAGCTTCAATTCTTGATTCAAAAAACATTCACACAAGCGATGAGACACATAACGGTACAACGTCAGTGACGTCATAAAGATATGAAAGCATTGGGCATGAAAAGTACACCGCATTCTTTATGAAGCGTGTTTGCCTTATCGGTGCACATGAAGACCAAAACCAGCATGATTTGCAACCGTTGAAACATAACGCGGTTTGTTTTGACTGCCGTGCTTTATCAGCCCGGGAGATAAGTCTCCTAATAAAATACACACACAGAAGTAAAACATTTCGTAAAAGCCTTTACTCCATACACCTTAAGTACACATAAATCGACACCTTTTTCAAGTAGATTGATAAAACTTGGAAAACGGTGCAGTGTACATACAGGAACTCGTAACCAAAAAATCGACTTGATGTGTCATTTTTATTTCAAACGAAACCATTTCAGGCTCAAACTTCGCCCGTTTCTTCTATATTCGCCAACGATAGGATATTCATGTTTTTGTATAAGAGACGGTATATGTGTATCGGTCGCGGCAACCATTCGGCCACACGACCATTCATTCTTTCGTTACAGCAGCGTAAATCCCGACCAGTGAAGAACAGCGCTGCATAGCGGATGTGGGCGGCACGGTAAGTCTGCTTCCTCGGCTCATAACGAATAACAATATGAGCGGCAGCATGAGGTTAGAAAGAATGATTATCGCGAGTTGTATCGTATTTTCCACGGTGAGAATCGCGGCGTCAATAACATGGGCAGCGTCAAACTGCACAATCAAGGTGACATCAGGGCGATTCGTACCTCGTCGGTATTACGTCAACTGTTCGAACCTCCGGATGCCAGATCTACCCCGTGGACGGTTGCCTACGGTCGGCGTGCTGGACATGACGGGCAACAGCGTGACGACTGTCGGCGTCGAATCGTTCAGATCGTCTTGTGGAGCTTTCAAAGCGACTCGCACTCTGGATTTGAGCAACAACCTGATATCCAGCATTCACAACGATTCGTTCGGTTGTTTCGTCGCGCTGGAACGCCTCCATCTTCAATTGAACAACATCGATATCTTATATCGATGGGTTTTCCGGGGACTGGCGAAGCTGAAAGTTTTAAACTTGTCGGCGAACTCGTTAGTCGAAGTCCCCCAGCAGTCGATCGGGGGTTTGCCGCGACTGGAATCGCTCGATTTGAGCGCGAATCCTTTGCACGATTTCGTCTTCGACGACCACTTTTCCAAGCGAAACAAGCCGCCTGCGTTGAAACGTTTGTACTTTGGTCGGTTTGCACGATTCGAACATAAAAGGCGAGACGGGGGCGGTGCACGTTGTTTCTAACGTGGCGTTTTATGAAATCATAGACTTGAGCCAAACCAACCGTGGTTGCACTGAGTAAACGGTTTGTTCGCGTGGTTACAAGAATCGGGACGCTTGTACTTGTCGGATTATCCGTACCTCACTCTACCAAGGTCCATGGAAGCGTTTCAATGCTCGACCATCGACTCGATTGACATCCGATTCGGCTTGAGGTCGAACCGCCCGATGCCCGATGCGCTCGACGGAACGGTTTTCTCCGGTTTGCAGTGCGCTAACCTTTCGACCACGGTACGGAGGATTCGGATCCGCTACACCACCATCAATACGGTGGGGGGGTATACTTTCTCCGACGTTGCAGGGCTGCGACGCATAGACCCTTTCCCACAACAAGTTGGCGAGCGTGCACTCTGCCGCTTTCTCCGACGTCCCGTCTCTGCGCGAAATCGATTTGTCGAACAACAACCTTCAACGCGTTCCGTTCCTGCTTCGCTCTTCGACCCCGCGAACCGTCGATCGCATCAGCTTGGCTTGGAACAAGATATTCGACGACACGCTGAGCTTCTACATAACAGCCACCACCGAGCAAGCATCGCTCTACAACCAGGCTCGATACGTGGACTTGGCTGGCAACTGGTTCACGAGTTTCCGGTCGGGGGAAATCGATACGGCGTTGGAAGGCATCAACGTTTCCCACTGTAAGATTCAGGACCTCGAAAAGGGAAGTCTGCCCTTGCTGAAAAACATAACTCTGCGCACCTTAGATTTAAGTTACAACCGGATCGCTGCATTTCCGACGGACTGGCTCCGACACTTGACCCATCTGGAATACGTCGACTACAGCGGCAACCGTGTCCTGCACTCACCGTTCCCGGTTAAAGCTTTCCGAAACAACCACAATCTGACTCACGTCGCTTTCAACCAAGTAGACGGGATACAGCGCGGTTTAAACGCGGGAATGTTTTCAGGTTTAAAAGTCGAGTTTCTCTTTTTGTCGAAATGTAAGATTCGACAAATTTCGTCGTCGGCTTTTAACGGTTCGACGCACATGAAAGGTATCGATTTGTCGTGGAATAAGATTTCTATGATCCCAGGGTCCTTGTTCCGTCATAATCCGATGCTGGAAGTGATAAACTTGCGAGGAAACCGAATAAGTCAGATGGAGCCAGCAGCCTTTGCCTTCCTCGCACATCGTCCGGCCGTGCTCGACGTCCAAAACAACCGTTTCCTCTGCGACTGCGACATCGTTCCCCTGCAGCAGTGGATCATAGAAAACACGTACCCCACTGCGCGACATAGACGTCGTATACTGTTCGAGAACGCCCACTTGTTTCCAGCAAAGCAGCCACGCTTATTTGGAAATGCTTCGATGGGACGCCGGGAAGCAATGTTGGATGAAAAGCACCGTCGTGACCGGAATCGCGTTCGCTTCCGTCTTGCTCGTTGTTTGTTGCGTGGCGTTCGCGTATTCCAGCAGGTTCCAAGCTTTGTTCTGGTACGAAATGGTGAAAGCGAAGATCTCGTATCGCCGCAAGGTTCCCGCAGACGCGTTCGGCGGCAACGAATACAACGCTTACATCTCGTGCGTTCCCGATTCGAACGACGAAGCGTGGGTGGTTCGGCATTTGTTGAGCGCCATCGAAAACCCCCCGTACGAACTAGAACCCATGAAACTCTGCTTTCCGTCGCGAGACTTCCGACCCGGGCGCCCGAAAATGGCGTCGGCGGCTTCCGGCATACGATCCGCCGAGCGCACGCTGGTGATTCTGTCTGCGGGATACGCGAAGTGCAGCTGGACGCGCTTGGAACTCTCCATGGTGTCGGAGATGTGGCGGAGCGGCGAGCGATCGGCCGAATCGCTGGTCGTCGTTTACCTGAAGCGACGCGGGGAAGACTGGGTGGACGTAGAGCGCCTCCCGGTGTTGGGAGTACGGGAAGAATCGCTGGTTGTTATGGCCGCTAGAGGTCGCCGACCGACCCGCCTTCTGGATGAAATTGCGGCGAAGTTTAATGAGATAGATGGGTCGTGTGGCCGAACGGTGTCGCTATAGTGTTTTTTAAAAGTTTTACGCGGTGGACCACTTGTAACTTGTGAGCTTCGCCACACACACCGGAAATCGATGTTAAAAACGCACAAAAACACGGACGGCGCAAGTCGAATTAGCTGCTGAAAACCTCACGACCTGCAGCAGTCACTCGAGCAAACTCCCGAACCTCACCCGAGGCAGACATTGCGCAACCCGCGTAACAACGTGCATTGTTACGACTTGAATCGCTGTAAACATTCTCCTTGCGCCAGCAATTCGGATTTTTAAAGTTTAAAACGGAACTTTAGTAAAACAAACGCCGTCCACACACCAGAACGGTCTTGTTTTATGCTTTTTGACTGAACTTAAAATGTCTTTGTTTTTCCCGCGTGAATAGAAGCACACCATCTCTTAAAGAAGGCGGCCATTTTGTGATCGTTCGCCAGTCCTTTAGATTATAAAGCGATCAATGGATCTCTATGGTGGGCGACGGCCGGACGTGACGAGTGGTACCCTCGATGAGTCATGCTGTTTGAAATTTTGTTTTGCAGAGTCACAATCAGGGAGGCGCCGTTTTTTTACGCGCGGTCGACGAGAAGAGAGTTGCCCAAGGGAGAAACCTAAAAGGAGGGAAGGAGGGAAACTGCACATTAACATAAGGATTATGACATTAGAGTTAGTTTTAAACATGGGGTTGGAGTTAGGGTTAGTTCTGGGGTCGATATTATTTTTCAGGGGAGGGTTTAAATTAGTTTCCGTGATTTTAGTGAGCAGTTTCCCTCCTTCCCTCTTTCCCTCCTTTTCGTGTTGCCCTGGCCCAAGTTGGGCGACGGTGTTTCTTTTGAAGCTGTGCTTTTGTGCTTTTTTTTGGAATCGAGCAGAGCTCGTTAGTGAAATAAAGCTGTCGAACGTGCACTTTTCTCGTTTTTTGTCGGGAAAGAAAAGCTTTAAGCGAAACGTTGGAAGGCCGTGGGTTTAGGTCGTGGATTAAAGCTTCAATTCTTGATTCAAAAAACATTCACACAAGCGATGAGACACATAACGGTACAACGTCAGTGACGTCATAAAGATATGAAAGCATTGGGCATGAAAAGTACACCGCATTCTTTATGAAGCGTGTTTGCCTTATCGGTGCACATGAAGACCAAAACCAGCATGATTTGCAACCGTTGAAACATAACGCGGTTTGTTTTGACTGCCGTGCTTTATCAGCCCGGGAGATAAGTCTCCTAATAAAATACACACACAGAAGTAAAACATTTCGTAAAAGCCTTTACTCCATACACCTTAAGTACACATAAATCGACACCTTTTTCAAGTAGATTGATAAAACTTGGAAAACGGTGCAGTGTACATACAGGAACTCGTAACCAAAAAATCGACTTGATGTGTCATTTTTATTTCAAACGAAACCATTTCAGGCTCAAACTTCGCCCGTTTCTTCTATATTCGCCAACGATAGGATATTCATGTTTTTGTATAAGAGACGGTATATGTGTATCGGTCGCGGCAACCATTCGGCCACACGACCATTCATTCTTTCGTTACAGCAGCGTAAATCCCGACCAGTGAAGAACAGCGCTGCGTAGCGGATGTGGGCGGAACGGTAAGTCTGCTTCCTCGGCTCATAACGAATAACAATATGAGCGGCAGCATGAGGTTAGAAAGAATGATTATCGCGAGTTGTATCGTATTTTCCACGGTGAGAATCGCGGCGTCAATAACATGGGCAGCGTCAAACTGCACAATCAAGGTGACATCAGGGCGATTCGTACCTCGTCGGTATTACGTCAACTGTTCGAACCTCCGGATGCCAGATCTACCCCGTGGACGGTTGCCTACGGTCGGCGTGCTGGACATGACGGGCAACAGCGTGACGACTGTCGGCGTCGAATCGTTCAGATCGTCTTGTGGAGCTTTCAAAGCGACTCGCACTCTGGATTTGAGCAACAACCTGATATCCAGCATTCACAACGATTCGTTCGGTTGTTTCGTCGCGCTGGAACGCCTCCATCTTCAATTGAACAACATCGATATCTTATATCGATGGGTTTTCCGGGGACTGGCGAAGCTGAAAGTTTTAAACTTGTCGGCGAACTCGTTAGTCGAAGTCCCCCAGCAGTCGATCGGGGGTTTGCCGCGACTGGAATCGCTCGATTTGAGCGCGAATCCTTTGCACGATTTCGTCTTCGACGACCACTTTTCCAAGCGAAACAAGCCGCCTGCGTTGAAACGTTTGTACTTGGTCGGTTTGCACGATTCGAACATAAAAGGCGGACGGGGCGGTGCACGTTGTTCTAACGTGGCGTTTTATGAAATCATAGACTTGAGCCAAACCAACCGTGTTGCACTGAGTAAACGGTTGTTCGCGTGTTACAAGATCGGGACGCTGTACTTGTCGGATTATCCGTACCTCACTCTACCAAGGTCCATGGAAGCGTTTCAATGCTCGACCATCGACTCGATTGACATCCGATTCGGCTTGAGGTCGAACCGCCCGATGCCCGATGCGCTCGACGGAACGGTTTTCTCCGGTTTGCAGTGCGCTAACCTTTCGACCACGGTACGGAGGATTCGGATCCGCTACACCACCATCAATACGGTGGGGGGGTATACTTTCTCCGACGTTGCAGGGCTGCGACGCATAGACCTTTCCCACAACAAGTTGGCGAGCGTGCACTCTGCCGCTTTCTCCGACGTCCCGTCTCTGCGCGAAATCGATTTGTCGAACAACAACCTTCAACGCGTTCCGTTCCTGCTTCGCTCTTCGACCCCGCGAACCGTCGATCGCATCAGCTTGGCTTGGAACAAGATATTCGACGACACGCTGAGCTTCTACATAACAGCCACCACCGAGCAAGCATCGCTCTACAACCAGGCTCGATACGTGGACTTGGCTGGCAACTGGTTCACGAGTTTCCGGTCGGGGGAAATCGATACGGCGTTGGAAGGCATCAACGTTTCCCACTGTAAGATTCAGGACCTCGAAAAGGGAAGTCTGCCCTTGCTGACAAACATAACTCTGCGCACCTTAGATTTAAGTTACAACCGGATCGCTGCATTTCCGACGGACTGGCTCCGACACTTGACCCATCTGGAATACGTCGACTACAGCGGCAACCGTGTCCTGCACTCACCGTTCCCGGTTAAAGCTTTCCGAAACAACCACAATCTGACTCACGTCGCTTTCAACCAAGTAGACGGGATACAGCGCGGTTTAAACGCGGGAATGTTTTCAGGTTTAAAAGTCGAGTTTCTCTTTTTGTCGAAATGTAAGATTCGACAAATTTCGTCGTCGGCTTTTAACGGTTCGACGCACATGAAGGGTTATCGATTTGTCGTGGAATAAGATTTCTATGATCCCAGGGTCCTTGTTCCGTCATAATCCGATGCTGGAAGTGATAAACTTGCGAGGAAACCGAATAAGTCAGATGGAGCCAGCAGCCTTTGCCTTCCTTCGCACATCTCCGTGGTGCTGACGTCCAAAACAACCGTTTCCTCTGCGACTGCGACATCGTTCCCCTGCAGCAGTGGATCATAGAAAACACGTACCCCCACTGCGCGACATAGACGTCGTATATTGTTCGAGAACGCCACTTGTTTCCAGCAAAGCAGCCACGCTTATTTGGAAATGCTTCGATGGGACGCCGGGAAGCAATGTTGGATGAAAAGCACCGTCGTGACCGGAATCGCGTTCGCTTCCGTCTTGCTCGTTGTTTGTTGCGTGGCGTTCGCGTATTCCAGCAGGTTCCAAGCTTTGTTCTGGTACGAAATGGTGAAAGCGAAGATCTCGTATCGCCGCAAGGTTCCCGCAGACGCGTTCGGCGGCAACGAATACAACGCTTACATCTCGTGCGTTCCCGATTCGAACGACGAAAGCGTGGGTGGTTCGGCATTTGTTGAGCGCCATCGAAAACCCCCCCCGTACGAACTAGAACCCATGAAACTCTGCTTTCCGTCGCGAGACTTCCGACCCCGGGCGCCCGAAAATGGCGTCGGCGGCTTCCGGCATACGATCCGCCGAGCGCACGCCTGGTGATTCTGTCTGCGGGATACGCGAAGTGCAGCTGGACGCGCTTGGAACTCTCCATGGTGTCGGAGATGTGGCGGAGCGGCGAGCGATCGGCCGAATCGCTGGTCGTCGTTTACCTGAAGCGACGCGGGGAAGACTGGGTGGACGTAGAGCGCCTCCCGGTGTTGGGAGTACGGAAGAATCGCTGGTTGTTATGGCCGCTAGAGGTCGCCGACCGACCCGCCTTCTGGATGAAATTGCGGCGAAGTTTAATGAATAAGATAGATGGGTCGTGTGGCCGAACGGTGTCGCTATAGTGTTTTTTAAAAGTTTTACGCGGTGGACCACTTGTAACTTGTGAGCTTCGCCACACACACCGGAAATCGATGTTAAAAACGCACAAAAACACGGACGGCGCAAGTCGAATCAGCTGCTGAAAACCTCACGACCTGCAGCAGTCACTCGAGCAAACTCCCGAACCTCACCCGAGGCAGACATTGCGCAACCCGCGTAACAACGTGCATTGTTACGACTTGAATCGCTGTAAACATTCTCCTTGCGCCAGCAATTCGGATTTTTAAAGTTTAAAACGGAACTTTAGTAAAACAAACGCCGTCCACACACCAGAACGGTCTTGTTTTATGCTTTTTGACTGAACTTAAAATGTCTTTGTTTTTCCCGCGTGAATAGAAGCACACCATCTCTTAAAGAAGGCGGCCATTTTGTGATCGTTCGCCAGTCCTTTAGATTATAAAGCGATCAATGGATCTCTATGGTGGGCGACGGCCGGACGTGACGAGTGGTACCCTCGATGAGTCATGCTGTTTGAAATTTTGTTTTGCAGAGTCACAATCAGGGAGGCGCCGTTTTTTTACGCGCGGTCGACGAGAAGAGAGTTGCCCAAGGGAGAAACCTAAAAGGAGGGAAGGAGGGAAACTGCACATTAACATAAGGATTATGACATTAGAGTTAGTTTTAAACATGGGGTTGGAGTTAGGGTTAGTTCTGGGGTCGATATTATTTTTCAGGGGAGGGTTTAAATTAGTTTCCGTGATTTTAGTGAGCAGTTTCCCTCCTTCCCTCTTTCCCTCCTTTTCGTGTTGCCCTGGCCCAAGTTGGGCGACGGTGTTTCTTTTGAAGCTGTGCTTTTGTGCTTTTTTTTGGAATCGAGCAGAGCTCGTTAGTGAAATAAAGCTGTCGAACGTGCACTTTTCTCGTTTTTTGTCGGGAAAGAAAAGCTTTAAGCGAAACGTTGGAAGGCCGTGGGTTTAGGTCGTGGATTAAAGCTTCAATTCTTGATTCAAAAAACATTCACACAAGCGATGAGACACATAACGGTACAACGTCAGTGACGTCATAAAGATATGAAAGCATTGGGCATGAAAAGTACACCGCATTCTTTATGAAGCGTGTTTGCCTTATCGGTGCACATGAAGACCAAAACCAGCATGATTTGCAACCGTTGAAACATAACGCGGTTTGTTTTGACTGCCGTGCTTTATCAGCCCGGGAGATAAGTCTCCTAATAAAATACACACACAGAAGTAAAACATTTCGTAAAAGCCTTTACTCCATACACCTTAAGTACACATAAATCGACACCTTTTTCAAGTAGATTGATAAAACTTGGAAAACGGTGCAGTGTACATACAGGAACTCGTAACCAAAAAATCGACTTGATGTGTCATTTTTATTTCAAACGAAACCATTTCAGGCTCAAACTTCGCCCGTTTCTTCTATATTCGCCAACGATAGGATATTCATGTTTTTGTATAAGAGACGGTATATGTGTATCGGTCGCGGCAACCATTCGGGCCACACGACCCATTCATTCTTTCGTTACAGCAGCGTAAATCCCGACCAGTGAAGAACAGCGCTGCATAGCGGATGTGGGCGGAACGGTAAGTCTGCTTCCTCGGCTCATAACGAATAACAATATGAGCGGCAGCATGAGGTTAGAAAGAATGATTATCGCGAGTTGTATCGTATTTTCCACGGTGAGAATCGCGGCGTCAATAACATGGGCAGCGTCAAACTGCACAATCAAGGTGACATCAGGGCGATTCGTACCTCGTCGGTATTACGTCAACTGTTCGAACCTCCGGATGCCAGATCTACCCCGTGGACGGTTGCCTACGGTCGGCGTGCTGGACATGACGGGCAACAGCGTGACGACTGTCGGCGTCGAATCGTTTAGATCGTCTTGTGGAGCTTTCAAAGCGACTCGCACTCTGGATTTGAGCAACAACCTGATATCCAGCATTCACAACGATTCGTTCGGTTGTTTCGTCGCGCTGGAACGCCTCCATCTTCAATTGAACAACATCGATATCTTATATCGATGGGTTTTCCGGGGACTGGCGAAGCTGAAAGTTTTAAACTTGTCGGCGAACTCGTTAGTCGAAGTCCCCCAGCAGTCGATCGGGGGTTTGCCGCGACTGGAATCGCTCGATTTGAGCGCGAATCCTTTGCACGATTTCGTCTTCGACGACCACTTTTCCAAGCGAAACAAGCCGCCTGCGTTGAAACGTTTGTACTTGGTCGGTTTGCACGATTCGAACATAAAAGGCGGACGGGGCGGTGCACGTTGTTCTAACGTGGCGTTTTATGAAATCATAGACTTGAGCCAAACCAACCGTGTTGCACTGAGTAAACGGTTGTTCGCGTGTTACAAGATCGGGACGCTGTACTTGTCGGATTATCCGTACCTCACTCTACCAAGGTCCATGGAAGCGTTTCAATGCTCGACCATCGACTCGATTGACATCCGATTCGGCTTGAGGTCGAACCGCCCGATGCCCGATGCGCTCGACGGAACGGTTTTCTCCGGTTTGCAGTGCGCTAACCTTTCGACCACGGTACGGAGGATTCGGATCCGCTACACCACCATCAATACGGGGGGGGGGGTATACTTTCTCCGACGTTGCAGGGCTGCGACGCATAGACCTTTCCCACAACAAGTTGGCGAGCGTGCACTCTGCCGCTTTCTCCGACGTCCCGTCTCTGCGCGAAATCGATTTGTCGAACAACAACCTTCAACGCGTTCCGTTCCTGCTTCGCTCTTCGACCCCGCGAACCGTCGATCGCATCAGCTTGGCTTGGAACAAGATATTCGACGACACGCTGAGCTTCTACATAACAGCCACCACCGAGCAAGCATCGCTCTACAACCAGGCTCGATACGTGGACTTGGCTGGCAACTGGTTCACGAGTTTCCGGTCGGGGGAAATCGATACGGCGTTGGAAGGCATCAACGTTTCCCACTGTAAGATTCAGGACCTCGAAAAGGGAAGTCTGCCCTTGCTGAAAAACATAACTCTGCGCACCTTAGATTTAAGTTACAACCGGATCGCTGCATTTCCGACGGACTGGCTCCGACACTTGACCCATCTGGAATACGTCGACTACAGCGGCAACCGTGTCCTGCACTCACCGTTCCCGGTTAAAGCTTTCCGAAACAACCGACAATCTGACTCACGTCGCTTTCAACCAAGTAGACGGGATACAGCGCGGTTTAAACGCGGGAATGTTTTCAGGTTTAAAAGTCGAGTTTCTCTTTTTGTCGAAATGTAAGATTCGACAAATTTCGTCGTCGGCTTTTAACGGTTCGACGCACATGAAGGTGTATCGATTTGTCGTGGAATAAGATTTCTATGATCCCAGGGTCCTTGTTCCGTCATAATCCGATGCTGGAAGTGATAAACTTGCGAGGAAACCGAATAAGTCAGATGGAGCCAGCAGCCTTTGCCTTCCTCGCACATCTACCCGTCGCTCGACGTCCAAAACAACCGTTTCCTCTGCGACTGCGACATCGTTCCCCTGCAGCAGTGGATCATAGAAAACACGTACCCCACTGCGCGACATAGACGTCGTATATTGTTCGAGAACGCCACTTGTTTCCAGCAAAGCAGCCACGCTTATTTGGAAATGCTTCGATGGGACGCCGGGAAGCAATGTTGGATGAAAAGCACCGTCGTGACCGGAATCGCGTTCGCTTCCGTCTTGCTCGTTGTTTGTTGCGTGGCGTTCGCGTATTCCAGCAGGTTCCAAGCTTTGTTCTGGTACGAAATGGTGAAAGCGAAGATCTCGTATCGCCGCAAGGTTCCCGCAGACGCGTTCGGCGGCAACGAATACAACGCTTACATCTCGTGCGTTCCCGATTCGAACGACGAAGCGTGGGTGGTTCGGCATTTGTTGAGCGCCATCGAAAACCCCCCCGTACGAACTAGAACCGATGAAACTCTGCTTTCCGTCGCGAGACTTCCGACCCGGGCGCCCGAAAATGGCGTCGGCGGCTTCCGGCATACGATCCGCCGAGCGCACGCTGGTGATTCTGTCTGCGGGATACGCGAGGTGCAGCTGGACGCGCTTGGAACTCTCCATGGTGTCGGAGACGTGGCGGAGCGGCGAGCGGTCGGCCGAATCGCTGGTCGTCGTTTACCTGAAGCGACGCGGGGAAGACTGGGTGGACGTAGAGCGCCTCCCGGTGTTGGGCGTCCGGAAGAATCGCTGGTTGATATGGCCGCTAGAGGTCGCCGACCGACCCGCGTTCTGGATGAAATTGCGGCGAAGTTTAATGAGATAGACGGGTCGTGTGGCCGAACGGTGGCGCCATCGATACATGTACCGACTATTAAAAAAACACAATTATTTTCCGAGAAATAGATTCTCTACGTGTAAGACGAAATTGCGCTGCCGAATGCTTCGGTCTGTATTACTGGATCTATCCTTTTAATTATTTAGCTCTGACAGCATTTATAGTGTTTTCTGCAATAATTCATTTTCAGTCGTCAAGAATCAGTCTTGTTTGTCGCATCTATTAAATCTCGTTGGACAAAATAAAATTGATTTGCCGTACGTGATACGACACTAAGAAATGGAATTTGGAAAAACCTCATCGTTGTTGGTTTATTTAGAGATCTTTATTTCCTATGTCGATAGTTTAATTACGAGGCAACAAAGTCATGTTTTCTTTGCGGATATTTTAGTTTTAAACTGTAAACGGGGGCCTAAGACATATAAGCGCATGGATATGCAACGAACCACTGTATCTTTGGTCCACGCTTTCGGGCCACACCTTCTCCTTAAGCCGGCTCCCCCTCAGTACTGGTCGCGCTTTACCGCACACTCTTCTTCAGGGCTTTATATCGTTTGGTCTTAATGAAATTTTGTTTGCACATTATTGTTCTTTCGCCTAGGTTTGGCGGCCGCGTCAGCTATATTTATTAAATTATATTCTTTTATCTAAATGGCGTGTTTTAACGACTGTTCGTTTTTCCTGTCCCCGTGTCGTGATTATATTCGTTTGCCTTTTTTAAATACTGAGGCACAAAATGAATAAAATAAACTATCTCTTCAATAAGAGTTTAGCTTTCCATGCATTGTGTTTTACCATCCATCTTATTACATCACTGGTTAATTGAAATAAGTGTCATCATTTTATATTTCCCGAAGAACACATCGTTAAGATATAGAATAATAGTCAGGTTTAATTCCACTGAATAAAAACATAAGCATCAGATTACCACGTGCCCACAGTCGAGTTATCAGATTTGTTTCTAAGACGTTTCTAATAATATCGTAAGACACCTCATGCCCACAATCGAGTTGCTGGAGCTATTACAGTGTGTGGATGGTTGGTTCATTTATATCCTCGTGGGTAGGAAGCCAGGCTTTATCCACGGGTATCGTAAGACACCTCATACCCACAGTCGAGTTGCTGGAGCTATTACAGTGTGTGGATGGTTGGTTCGTTTATATCCTCGTGGGTGGGAAGCCAGGCTTTGTCCACGGGTATCGTAAGACACTTCATGCCCACAGTCGAGTTGCTGGAGCTATTACAGTGTGTGGATGGTTAGATCATTTATATCCTCGTGGGTGGGAAGTCAGGCTTTATCCACGGGTATCGTAAGACACCTCATGCCCACAGTCGAGTTGCTGGAGCTATTACAGTGTGTGGATGGTTAGATCATTTATATCCTCGTGGGTGGGAAGTCAGGCTTTATCCACGGGTATCGTAAGACACCTCATGCCCACAGTCGAGTTGCTGGAGCTATTACAGTGTGTGGATGGTTGGTTCATTTATATCCTCGTGTGTGGAAAGCCAGGCTTTATCCATGGGTATCGTAAGACACCTCATGCCCACAGTCGAGTTGCTGGAGCTATTACAGTGTGTGGATGGTTGGTTCATTTATATCCTCGTGTGTGGAAAGCCAGGCTTTATCCATGGGTATCGTAAGACACCTCATGCCCACAGTCGAGTTGCTGGAGCTATTACAGTGTGTGCATGGTTGGTTCATTTATATCCTCGTGGATGGGAAGCCAGGCTTTATCCACGGGTATCGTAAGACACCTCATGCCCACAGTCGAGTTGATGGAGCTATTACAGTGTGTGGATGGTTGGTTCATTTATATCCTCGTGGGTGGGAAGCCAGGCTTTATCCACGGGTAAGGTAAGACACCTCATGCCCACAGTCGAGTTGCTGGAGCTATTACAGTGTGTGGATGGTTGGTTCATTTATATCCTCGTGGGTGGGAAGCCAGGCTTTATCCACGGGTAAGGTAAGACACCTCATGCTCACAGTCTAGTTGCTGGAGCTATTAGAGTGTGTGGATGGTTGGTTCATGTATATCCTCGTGGGTGGGAAGCCAGGCTTTATCCACGGGTATCGTAAGACACCTCATGCCCACAGTCGAGTTGCTGGAGCTATTACAGTGTGTGGATGGTTGGTTCATTTATATCCTCGTAGGTAAGAAATCATTGCTGTATATGATAAACGGAATATAGGGGGACAGAATTTCTGTCAAAGATGAAAATTAAACATTTCGACGCGTCGATGCGCAGTTGATCGAATTAGAACAAGCATTGTAGCTGTGTTCTAGAAATCTACGTCACGCTGTTATGGCGTCATAGAGTCATTGGCTCGAAACGCCATTGTTACGTAGCCATCTGTGTCAGTCATCACCGCGCTGAGATTGCTACGTCACAATGGACACCGCGGCAACAGCGGGATTCGCGCAAGGAAACTACGTCATTGGAAATCGACATCGCAGTTTGGTGGGAATCGACGAAGACTCAGTTGTTTCATTACATTAACACCGACACGTCAAATCCTCGCTTTCTATCAATACTGGGTCAATAATGGACCCAACATAGATCGTTGATCGAACCCATTCTCGAACGTCGACCCCCATTGTCAGCAAGCTCGGAGAACAATGGATACGGTTGGACGCTTCACTTGAATTGCCTTCCGGTTTGCCCCGACTTTCAAAGAACCCGACCTGCAGCAATGCCGCCGAATCGGTGTTGCACGGGTGCTTGGCTCGTCAGTGAGAATATATCATGTATCGATGTATGTCCCTTATATCTCTCCATACAATTCCATGTAATAACTGCATGTTATCACAGATACTTCACCGTATGCCGCCCCACATACTAAGCCACAACCAACAGTGCGGTGCGCGCCAAGCACTCGTGCGCGCGGTCGAGCTGCAATACAAAGACAACATTCCTTCACGTGACGTCATCGCCTTTTTCTCGACGTTCTCAGCGTCATTGAAAAGCGGGATCCTGAATGATTAGCGTCAATAGCGTCTTAGCGTCACTCGATAGGATGTTCGTGAGATTTGTTCTTCTCATTGTGTGCGGAGTAGCTGGGGCGATTACTGTAGAGGATTTTTATCCCTTCGGTGGCGCGGATAACCAGGTAATACGTCATGGGGACGCGGAAAGTTCAAAGAAAATCAACCTTGTCGTTCCTGCCAAGTTCTACGACACGGAATACAACTTTTTGTGGGTGAGTCGGACTGGTATATACGGCATGTAGCAATTGGTGTTAGAATTCATGGATTCGTTCGAAGATTAAACCTTCGATTTAGTTTGTTGCTGTGCAGTGTAGATTATGCGTCGGTTTCGAATTTACGAAGCATTTTTTTTATTAAAAGAAACCAGTTATTGCACTGCGAAAGTTCGCAATTAATTTCCCCATAAGGGTAACTGAGTCTATAAAGTAAGTTGTAATAAGTGAAACTGCGATGTTTTAATGGGGAGTTTAGTTATCCATCGGTGGCCAACAATGTAGACATCGCCCTTTCCTCCGAGAATTCGGTTTCCCGCAGTCGAATCAAGGAAACCGTGAGATCCACTTATTACCCCGCGCTACGTGAGTTCCACTTATTCCCCCGTGCTACGTGCGCTGCTTGGCAGTGAGAGCGACCTAATTACAGATTCCTCCGTTTGAATTGCGCACCGCTTGTACAAACATTGTCAGAATCAACAGTCGTCACTTAACAGGAGGTTGTAAAAACAAGTTGTCACTTTCAATGCCAGCGGAATGCTACCACTCCCCAGTCCTGCGCAGAAGATTCATGTTTTACTCCCACAGGTAAACACGGACGGATTTGTATCGTTCGAATCCGACCCGGTTGATGTTGGCAGCAAAGACTTCCCATTCAAGGAAGCCCTTCTCGCCCCATACATGTCCGACCTCGATACTACCAACAGCGGTTCCGTCTACTTCAAGGAACACATGACGGACGAGGTGCTGACACGGGCTACCAACGACGTGCGCAGAGCTTTCCCGGTCAACGCGACCAACTTCGTAGCAGAATCGGCGTTCGTGGTCACCTGGCACAAAGTGGAGGGGCAGTCGCTAGAGGGCGATGTGAGTATGGGGGTCTCACTACCTGGGCAGGATGTGTACGGTCCTGTACGGTGATACATATACCAACTAAATCTAATAAAAACGGTGTAAGGGACGAGCCCATCATGGGTTCAAAACTTAACCGGGTAAAAAAGGTTGTGTGCGACCCTCTGGCCTAATGGTTAACGTGACCGATACATATATTAAATTATATAAAAAAAAACAACATTCTTGGCAATGAGCCCATTGTTTCGAAACTAAGTCTGGTAAAAAGTATGTGTTCGGTCATGTGGTTGAATGCTTATTGCGAACGATACATATACCAAAGCCAGGCTTTAAATAATGTTATATAAAAATACCACAGTTTTAGCAATAATCCCATTATTGGTACGAAACTGAGCCTGGTAAAAGTACTCGGTCGAGACAAGCGGTGGCGCGATTAACGACGCGACGTCCAGATTAAATCCGCTCACCGGTATCCATCCTAACCTGTCATTAACTCTAATCACCAGCTCTTTGTGCAAGTCGACGGTATCCTTAAACACTTAATGCGTAATTACCGCTATTGTTCGCTAATAACCGGTCGTCCCTCAGGTTGCCACATTCACATTCCAAGCTGTTTTGGTGTCTGACGGGGAGGATACATTTGCTGTGTTCCTCTACCCGCACAAGGGAATGGCTGTAAGTGCTGGCAAGCGACCCAAGTCCACAGTGTTCAGTGCAAGGTATGTGATATCCCTTCCACACTATTATCACCTCCTTAAGTTATGATACAAAACCACAAATATCACGAAATCAAACAACTACATTATTCGCAGGGCTGGATTCAACCAAGGTTATGATGACAGATACCTCGAAATGTACCCCGTGGATAGCTTGGTGGAGTAAGTAGCATGTTATTGAAGATATTGCGTTGCGTGAATGTTCCGGTTGAGCAAATTTGTTGACGATGTTACGCATGAGTAGCCAACCGTGTCGACTACTTACCATGTACAAAGCCATGCTAACATCGGTTACATGGTTGTTTACGTCATATAATGCTGTCCCTGATAAACCGACATGATAATAATGTACACTATGTGCATATGATGAATTAGATTAATAGGCACAACAACTAGCAAACAAGTCAGTTGTGTGCCTCTTCTAGCATCCTTGATTTAATGAGTTAAACTACAACATACGAAACGTCTCAAGCATATACAACACACTGTTCTCTTAACCCAGCAATGATTGCAAGGAAATCTGACGATTAGCTGCATATGATTACTCTCCAGAGTTTACACTAACGAGGATAAACTTAAATATCGTGTACTAAAAGCCCATGTCCAAAGTTAGGATAGGATAGGATATTCATGTTTTTTCCCGTGAATGGGAAAACCAAGGGGGTTATCACACGGGCAATCATCAGATCACCTCGCGCCCATCGTCGGGTTACCGAAGCTATTGCAGTGTGTTGTGTATGATTCACACGTTCCTTCAATTTAGTAGAACCCATTAATCCACTGGGTTCAGGAAATATCCGTAAAGTGCCTTGCCCAAGGACACAACCGACTAGCTATAGCGACCAGTTTCGCACCTGCAACCTTTTTGATTAAATGGCGGCGCGCTTAACCACCTGACTAACCCACCGGACAATATCGTGTACTATATGCCCATGTCCAAAGTTGAATCGATGAATGTGACATAAAACACCAGACTCGTTAATAACCACATCCGC
>CH000883.1:2949-17422 GCA_000149265.1 Ciona savignyi | reverse complement strand
AACATATTCATAATTTGACGTAATATGAGTGCGTTAGTGCCGCGCGTTAGAAAAGTAAAGGGAATATAAGGTTCCTTATTGGGATATAAGTTTACAATTGTGTTACCCTATCATCTACCAATTTCCATGCACTTAATACAACAAATCGTCGATTAAGATATCAAAGCTGTTTCATCTCATCCCAAAGCGAAGATATTGATAATTTAACGTGGTATGAGGGCGTTAGTGGCGCGCGTTAGAAAAGTAAATGGAATATAGGGTTCATTTTTTGGATATAGGTTTACAAGTGTGTTACCCAACCATCTACCAATTTTCATGCACTTGCTACAACAAATCGTCGATTTAGATATATCAAAGCTGTTTCATCTCTACCCAAAGCGAACATATTGATAATTTGACGTGGTATGAGTGCGTTAAATGGCGCGCGTTAGAAAAGTAAACGGAATATAGGGTTAATTTTTCGTATACAAGTTTAAACGTGTGTTACCCAACCATGTACCAATTTTCATCTACTTACTACAACAAATCGTGGATTTACATATATCAAAGCTGTTTCATATCTACACAAAGCGAACATATTGATAATTTGGAGTGGTATATGTGCGTTAGTGGCGCGCGTTAGAAAAGTAAACGGAATATAGGGTTAATTTTTGGTATACACGTTTAAACGTGTGTTTCCCAATCATTTACCAATTTTTATGCACTTACTACAACAAATCGTCGATTTAGATATATCAAAGCTGTTTCATTTCATCCCCAAAGCGAACATATTGATAATTTGACGTGATATGAGTGCGTTAGTGGCGCGCTTTAGAAAAGTAAAGGGAATATAAGGTTCCTTATTTGGATATAAGTTTATAATTGTGTTACCCAATCATCTACCAATTTTCATGCACTTAATACAACAAATCGTCGATTAAGATATTAAAGCTGTTTCATCTCATCCCAAAGCGAAGATATTGATAATTTGACGTGATATGAGTGCGTTAGTGGCGCGCTTTAGAAAAGTAAAGGGAATATAAGGTTCCTTATTTGGATATAAGTTTACAATTGTGTTACTCAAATATCTACCAATTTTCATGCACTTAATACAACAAATCGTCGATTAAGATATTAAAGCTGTTTCATCTCATCCCAAAGCGAAGATATTGATAATTTAACGTGGTATGAGGGCGTTAGTGGCGCGCGTTAGAAAAGTAAATGGAATATAGGGTTCATTTTTTGGATATAGGTTTACAAGTGTGTTACCCAACCATCTACCAATTCTTATGTACTTACTACAACATATCGTGGATTTAGATATATCAAAGCTGTTTCATCTCAACGCATAGCGAACATATTGATAATTTGACGTGGTATAAGGGCGTTAGTGGCGCGCGTTAGAGAAGTAATCGGAATATAGGGTCCTTTTTTGGGATAGAAGTTTACAAGTGTGTTACCCAACCATCTACCAATTTACATGCACTTACTGCAACTAATTGTCCATTTAGATATATCAAAGATGTTTCATCTCTACCCAAAGCGAACATATTGCTAATTAGACGTGGTATGAGTGCTTTGGTGGCGCGCGTTAGAAAAGTAAACGGAATACAGGATTCATTTTTTTGGATATAAGTTTACACGTGTGTTACCCAACCATCTACCTATTTCCATGCATTTACTACAACAAATCGTTGATTTAGGTATATCAAAGCTGTTTCATCTCTACCCAAAGCGAACATATTGATAATTTGACGTGGTATGAGTGCGTTAGTGGCGCGCTTTAGAAAAGTAAACGGAATAAAGGGTTAATTTTTCGTATACAAGTTTAAACGTGTGTTACCCAACCATGTACCAATTTTCATGCACTTATTACAACAAATCGTCGATTTAGATATATCAAAGCTGTTTCATCTCTACCAAAAGCGAACATATTGAGAATTGGACGTGGTATGAGTGCGTTAGTGGCGCGCGTTAGAAAAGTAATCGGAATATAAGGTTTCTTATTTGGATATAAGTTAACAAGTGTGTTACCCAACCATCTTACCAATTTTCATGCACTTACTACAACAAATCGTCGATTAAGATATATCAAAGCTGTTTCATTTCATCCCAAAGCGAACATATTGATAATTTGACGTGATATGAGTGCGTTAGTGGCGCGCTTTAAAAAAGTAAAGGGAATATAAGGTTCCTTATTTGGATATAAGTTTATAATTGTGTTACCCAATCATCTACCAATTTTCATGCACTGAGGACAACAAATCGTCGATTAAAATATTAAAGCTGTTTCATCTCATCCCAAAGCGAAAATATTGATAATTTGACGTGATATGAGGGCGTTAGTGGCGCGCTTTAAAAAAGTAAAGGGAATATAAGGTTCCTTATTTGGATATAAGTTTACAATTGTGTTACTCAAATATCTACCAATTTTCATGCACTTAATACAACAAATCGTCGATTAAGATATTAAAGCTGTTTCATCTCATCCCAAAGCGAAGATATTGATAATTTAACGTGGTATGAGGGCGTTAGTGGCGCGCGTTAAAAAAGTAAATGGAATATAGGGTTCATTTTTTGGATATAGGTTTACAAGTGTGTTACCCAACCATCTACCAATTTTTATGTACTTACTACAACATATCGTGGATTTAGATATATCAAAGCTGTTTCATCTCTACACAAAGCGAACATATTGATAATTTGACGTGGTATGAGTGCGTTAGGGGCGCGCGTTAGAAAAGTAAACGGAATATAGGGTTAATTTTTCGTATACACGTTTAAAAGTGTGTTACCCAATCATTTACCAATTTTATGCACTTACTACAACAAATCGTCGATTTAGATATATCAAAGCTGTTTCATTTTAACCCAAAGCGAACATATTGATTATTTGACGTGATATGAGTGCGTTAGTGGCGCGCTTTAGAAAAGTAAAGGGAATATAAGGTTCCTTATTTGGATATAAGTTTACAATTGTGTTACCCAATCATCTACCAATTTTCATGCACTTAATACAACAAATCGTCGATTAAGATATCAAAGCTGTTTCATCTCATCCCAAAGCGAAGATATTGATAATTTAACGTGGTATAAGGGCGTTAGTGGCGCGCGTTAGAAAAGTAAATGGAATATAGGGTTCATTTTTTGGATATAGGTTTACAAGTGTGTTACCCAACCATCTACCAATTTCCATGCACTTGCTACAACAAATCGTCGATTTAGATATATCAAAACTGTTTCATCTCTACCCAAAGCGAACATATTGATAATTTGACGTGCGGTATGAGTGCGTTAATGGCGCGCGTTAGAAAAGTAAACGGAATATAGGGTTAATTTTTCGTATACAAGTTTAAACGTGTGTTACCCAACCATGTACCAATTTTCATCTACTTACTACAACAAATCGTCGATTTACATATATCAAAGCTGTTTCATATCTACACAAAGCGAACATATTGATAATTTGACGTGGTATGAGTGCGTTAGGGGCGCGCGTTAGAAAAGTAAACGGAATATAGGGTTAATTTTTCGTATACACGTTTAAAAGTGTGTTACCCAATCATTTACCAATTTTATGCACTTACTACAACAAATCGACGATTTAGATATATCAAAGCTGTTTCATTTTAACCCAAAGCGAACATATTGATAATTTGACGTGATATGAGTGCGTTAGTGGCGCGCTTTAGAAAAGTAAAGGGAATATAAGGTTTCTTATTTGGATATAAGTTTACAATCGTGTTACCCAATCATCTACCAATTTTCATGCACTTAATACAACAAATCGTCAATTAAGATATCAAAGCTGTTTCATCTCATCCCAAAGCGAAGATATTGATAATTTAACGTGGTATGAGGGCGTTAGTGGCGCGCGTTAAAAAAGTAAATGGAATATAGGGTTCATTTTTTGGATATAGGTTTACAAGTGTGTTACCCAACCATCTACCAATTTCCATGCACTTGCTACCACAAATCGTCGATTTAGATATATCAAAACTGTTTCATCTCTACCCAAAGCGAACATATTGATAATTTGACGTGGTATGAGTGCGTTAATGGCGCGCGTTAGAAAAGTAAACGGAATATAGGGTTAATTTTTCGTATACAAGTTTAAACGTGTGTTACCCAACCATGTACCAATTTTCATCTACTTACTACAACAAATCGTCGATTTACATATATCAAAGCTGTTTCATATCTACACAAAGCGAACATATTGATAATTTGACGTGGTATGAGTGCGTTAGTGTCGCGCGTTAGAAAAGTAAACGGAATATAGGGTTAATTTTTCGTATACAAGTTTAAAAGTGTGTTACCCAATCATCTACCAATTTTCATGCACTTACTACAACAAATCGTCGATACAGATATATCAAAGCTTTTTCATCTTTACCCAAAGCGAACATATTGATAATTAGACGTGATATGAGTGCGTTAGTGGCGCGCGTTAGAAAAGTAAATGGAATATAAGGTTCCTTATTTGAATATAAGTTTACAAGTGTGTTACCCAACCATCTACCAATTCTTATGTACTTACTACAACATATCGTGGATTTAGATATATCAAAGCTGTTTCATCTCAACCCATAGCGAACATATTGATAATTTGACGTGGTATGAGGGCGTTAGTGGCGCGCGTTAGAGAAGTAATCGGAATATAGGGTCCTTTTTTTGGATAGAAGTTTACAAGTGTGTTACCCAACCATGTACCAATTTTCATCTACTTACTACAACAAATCGTCGATTTACATATATCAAAGCTGTTTCATATCTACACAAAGCGAACATATTGATAATTTGACGTGGTATGAGTGCGTTAGTGGCGCGCGTTAGAAAAGTAAACGGAATATAGGGTTAATTTTTCGTATACACGTTTAAAAGTGTGTTACCCAATCATTTACCAATTTTATGCACTTACTACAACAAATCGTCGATTTAGATATATCAAAGCTGTTTCATTTTAACCCAAAGCGAACATATTGATAATTTGACGTGATATGAGTGCGTTAGTGGCGCGCTTTAGAAAAGTAAAGGGAATATAATGTTCCTTATTTGGATATAAGTTTACAATTGTGTTACCCAATCATCTACCAATCTTTCATGCACTTAATACAACAAATCGTCGATTAAGATATCAAAGCTGTTTCATCTCATCCCAAAGCGAAGATATTTTTTAATTTAACGTGGTATGAGGGCGTTAGTGCCGCGCGTTAGAAAAGTAAATGGAATATAGGGTTCATTTTTTGGATATAGGTTAACAAGTGTGTTACCCAACCATCTACCAATTTTCATGCACTTACTACAACAAATCGTCGATACAGATATATCAAAGCTTTTTCATCTTTACCCAAAGCGAACATATTGATAATTAGACGTGATATGAGTGCGTTAGTGGCGCGCGTTAGAAAAGTAAATGGAATATAAGGTTCCTTATTTGGATATAAGTTTACAAGTGTGTTACCCAACCATCTACCAATTCTTATGTACTTACTACAACATATCGTGGATTTAGATATATCAAAGCTGTTTTATCTCAACCCATAGCGAACATATTGATAATTTGACGTGGTATGAGGGCGTTAGTGGCGCGCGTTCGAGAAGTCATCGGAATATAGGGTCCTTTTTTGGATAGAAGTTTACAAGTGTGTTACCCAACCATCTACCAATTTACATGCACTTACTGCAACTAATTGTCCATTTAGATATATCAAAGCTGTTTCATTTTAACCCAAAGCGAACATATTGCTAATTAGACGTGGTATGAGTGCTTTGGTGGCGCGCGTTAAAAAAGTAAACGGAATACAGGATTCATTTTTTGGATATAAGTTTACAAGTGTGTTACCCAACCATCTACCTATTTCCATGCATTTACTACAACAAATCGTTGATTTAGGTATATCAAAGCTGTTTTATCTCTACCCAAAGCGAACATATTGATAATTTGACGTGGTATGAGTGCGTTAGTGGCGCGCTTTAGAAAAGTAAACGGAATAAACGGTTAATTTTTCGTATACAAGTTTAAACGTGTGTTACCCAACCATGTACCAATTTTCATGCACTTATTACAACAAACCGTCGATTTAGATATATCAAAGCTGTTTCATCTCTACACAAAGCGAACATATTGATAATTTGACGTGGTATGAGTGCGCTAGTGGCGCGCGTTAGAAAAGTAAACGGAATATAGGGTTAATTTTTCGTATACACGTTTAAAAGTGTGTTACCCGATCCTTTACCAATTTTTATGCACTTACTACAACAAATCGTCGATTTAGATATATCAAAGCTGTTTCATTTTAACCAAAAGCGAACATATTGATAATTTGACGTGATATGAGTGCGTTAGTGGCGCGCTTTAGAAAAGTAAAGGGAATATAAGGTTCCTTATTTGGATATAAGTTTACAATTGTGTTACCCAATCATCTACCAATTTTCATGCACTTAATACAACAAATCGTCGATTAAGATATCAAAGCTGTTTCATCTCATCCCAAAGCGAAGATATTTTTTAATTTAACGTGGTATGAGGGCGTTAGTGCCGCGCGTTAGAAAAGTAAATGGAATATAGGGTTCATTTTTTGGATATAGGTTAACAAGTGTGTTACCCAACCATCTACCAATTTTCATGCACTTACTACAACAAATCGTCGATACAGATATATCAAAGCTTTTTCATCTTTACCCAAAGCGAACATATTGATAATTAGACGTGATATGAGTGCGTTAGTGGCGCGCGTTAGAAAAGTAAATGGAATATAAGGTTCCTTATTTGGATATAAGTTTACAAGTGTGTTACCCAACCATCTACCAATTCTTATGTACTTACTACAACATATCGTGGATTTAGATATATCAAAGCTGTTTTATCTCAACCCATAGCGAACATATTGATAATTTGACGTGGTATGAGGGCGTTAGTGGCGCGCGTTAGAGAAGTCATCGGAATATAGGGTCCTTTTTTGGATAGAAGTTTACAAGTGTGTTACCCAACCATCTACCAATTTACATGCACTTACTGCAACTAATTGTCCATTTAGATATATCAAAGCTGTTTCATTTTAACCCAAAGCGAACATATTGCTAATTAGACGTGGTATGAGTGCTTTGGTGGCGCGCGTTAGAAAAGTAAACGGAATACAGGATTCATTTTTTGGATATAAGTTTACAAGTGTGTTACCCAACCATCTACCTATTTCCATGCATTTACTACAACAAATCGTTGATTTAGGTATATCAAAGCTGTTTTATCTCTACCCAAAGCGAACATATTGATAATTTGACGTGGTATGAGTGCGTTAGTGGCGCGCTTTAGAAAAGTAAACGGAATAAACGGTTAATTTTTCGTATACAAGTTTAAACGTGTGTTACCCAACCATGTACCAATTTTCATGCACTTATTACAACAAACCGTCGATTTAGATATATCAAAGCTGTTTCATCTCTACACAAAGCGAACATATTGATAATTTGACGTGGTATGAGTGCGCTAGTGGCGCGCGTTAGAAAAGTAAACGGAATATAGGGTTAATTTTTCGTATACACGTTTAAAAGTGTGTTACCCGATCCTTTACCAATTTTTATGCACTTACTACAACAAATCGTCGATTTAGATATATCAAAGCTGTTTCATTTTAACCAAAAGCGAACATATTGATAATTTGACGTGATATGAGTGCGTTAGTGGCGCGCTTTAGAAAAGTAAAGGGAATATAAGGTTCCTTATTTGGATATAAGTTTACAATTGTGTTACCCAATCATCTACCAATTTTCATGCACTTAATACAACAAATCGTCGATTAAGATATCAAAGCTGTTTCATCTCATCCCAAAGCGAAGATATTTTTTAATTTAACGTGGTATGAGGGCGTTAGTGCCGCGCGTTAGAAAAGTAAATGGAATATAGGGTTCATTTTTTGGATATAGGTTAACAAGTGTGTTACCCAACCATCTACCAATTTTCATGCATTTACTACAACAATTCGTTGATTTGGGTATATCAAAGCTGTTTCATGCCAAATTCTTATGTTTGCTTTGGTTTGATATCTAACCGCTTTGATATACCTAAATCGATGATTTGTTGCAGCAATTGCATACGAATTGGTTAATGGTTGGAAAACACATTTGTAAATTGGTTCCCATTAAATAACTGTGTATCATTGGCTTTTCAAAGGCAATCGATTAACGCGAGTAGCCTACACGACATCCAAAAGTCACATACCCAATCTTTTCGTCATCTGTAGCATATTGTATTTTTGACGTACAAAGACAAAAGTCGTGCTGATAAACTGTTTGTTATACATGTTTATAGGGGCAGCAAACTCAAGTCGCGATGGCATTACATTTTTGGTGCAGTGATTTTATCGATTGAAGTTCATTCTGGAGGTAAATAATTTAATTGTTTATGTGTTGTACTGTCCCCAGTATTTGTCGTTCGAATAGCAAGATCATGCAAGAAAAGTTTCTGCACTGTACAATAGTTTTTAACCGTTTAGTACAATTTATATCTTGTTTAAGAATATGTCATTGTTTTGTTATATTTCACAAGAAATATCTAGGATGATATTTTTAAGTTAATAACATTTCACGTGCAAACAATGCTCACGAAATGAAGAATACCTATTAAAATTGAATGTTGGAATTTCGACATGATGTTAAGGGGGAAAGAAAGTGAGACTTAAAAGAGATAAAAAGAGAAGTAAATGAAAAGAAACAAACATTTTTTTCCTTTTTTGTTGGTACTTGTTTAAACACAATCACCATTATGATCTGTTTTTACTACCTGGTGTTCCAGTTAATGTCGAATGGCGAAAATACGGAACTACGGAAATGCGGAAATTAAATAAAAAACTGGTCAAGAATACTCCGTAAATCCTAGTGCCTTTAGGTGGATTAGTTTTTAGTTAAAAAATCCTTCGTGTTCTTTTAAACTCACGGTCGTTAGAGTGGGCTAAAGTTCAGTATAAAGTTCCGTATTTCCGTAATTTCACATTTCCGCCTTTTAGTTATGTCCTCGTGGTTCCTAATTTGTATTTTGTAATGACAGACGGATTTTGGTTTATGGCCAAATCAATCTTTTTATGATTTAACATAGGCAGTATAACTTGGTGTAGATATTAGATTCATGTTAAACATTAGCTGCATATATGATGACAAAAGCTAACAAATTGATTAAGGTTAAACTATAAACGTTGACGTTGCAATAGTTTTCCGATGTAAGCTAGAACTAGAAGGAAACTAGCATTCCGAAGAAAGCTTATTTAACCATAAAATGCGGTTATCAAGTTACAGCTTCTACTATTGCAATAAATTACTTTATTATTTTTGCAGACTTGTGCGTACTGGTATTTAACCTATATTTCACACAACGTAGAAATGAGTTCAACAGAAGAAAGTGAAAGGTGAGTTTTCATGATAATGTTTAGTTATGCAAGGGCACTCCTTGGGAGTTTTCATGGGCGCAGGCCACAGCAGCTGGTTTACATTAGTAAGGGACTGGCTAACAGGGATTCTTTTCTGAGTGTTACCAAGCGAAATATAAAAGATACCTCATGTGCCGTCATAATTGCATGCGAATTCAATTTTACACATATAAGGACAGGATACTCGTGTTTATTACCGCAGATGGAAAATCACAGGGAGCGTTATAACACAGACAATTGCCATATTACCTCATGCCCACCGTCGGTTACTGGAGTAGTTGCAGTGTATTTATTGTATATGATCGAGACGCTGCTGCTGTTTTAGGGCCTTCTAATAATTCACTGGGTTCAGGGGATGTCCGCTAATTGCCTTGCGCAAAGACACAACCGACTAAACCAAATATGTGTTGTATTTCTTTAAAATAGAACTGCACCCATTTTATTTGCTACTATTTATAGGATATTCATGTTTTATTTCTGTGAATATGAAAACGCGCAAGAGTTATCATACAGGCAATCGTCAGCTTACCTCGCGTCCACCGTCGGGTTACCGGGTCATTGCAGTGTTATATATTCTTGAAATGTAGAACCCATCAATCCAATGGGTTTAGGCGATGTCCGCTAAGTGCCTTGCCTAAGAACACAACTGTCTAGCTAGCAGCTGGTTTAGATCCTTCAACCTTTCGGCTGGAAGGCAAAGCACTAACCCACTAAGCTACTTGGCCACTCGGAATTACTATTTTACAACATATATTTATTATATGTAGTACTGCAGAAAGCTACTGCCTTAATTTCGGACAATTAGAACTTACCAATTTTAAAGGCATTTTACAGTCGTTCATATATATATACTTTGCCTACATGCTATAAAATGATTTGATATATTTTAGGCACAGACAATCCACGTTTAAAGAAAAGAGATGTGAAAGGTATTTTCAGCATATTGGCGATGTACCTATTTTCATTATTTTTTATTATCTTATTTAAAGATTAAAGTACCCAAAACATGTTTTTAAGGTTTTTAAATGTGGAAGTATTTTATAATCAAAAATATCTATTATGACAAATCACAATTGCCTAATTTAACAGGGTGTTCAAAACCACTTAGAGTGACACCTAATGAAATCTAAACGTACTTAGAAAACATGCAGAATGCTGTCACTTTTGACAAACTCTCTTAATCAATTGTATGAAAAGTCAATGGAGAATACAGGCAATCATTGTCATGTATCATGCTATTGCAATATAATACACATATTAATAATTAATATTATTAATATGTATTAAATGTATTAAAACGTATTAAAACATATTAAAACGTATTAAAAGGTATTAAAACGTATTAAAACGTATTAAAATTTATTAAAATGTATTAAACAAATTTGTACAGATCTGAAAGACATAGAAGTTATTCTTCATCCACTTCGGAGTATTCCTGCTCCGAATCTTGGTAAATATTATAAAATACTTGCTGTGTGACGTTTTATACATCATGCTACATATATTAAGTTTGGAATGATTTTTGTATATAAGATCCAGATCTCGAGGCCAAGAAGATATGAAACGAAAACGGAAACGGTGTCATCGTCATCTCAAGAAACATAATTACAACTACAGGTGAATAAAACGGTTAGGTAATCCCCCTTTTCAATGCAAATTGCCTAGCACAGGAAATTATTCCTGAACACTCAATTATGTGATAATGTGTTGTACCAACTAAGCTTTAATTTTAACATTCATTACCATTTAGTATAAGTTTGGATGTCACGTTCGATGCCCCTATTATTTTGTAGTTTTTAAAATGAAACTTATTTTTAAGCGATTATTGTTCAAATATCAACAGGAAGTAAATTTATAAGTATCATTAGGTATAATTAATTTGGTACTTTATGTGTAGATTTAGGGGCGAATTCAGCAGCTCATCGAAAACAATATCTTCCAGTTTTAGCACTGAATCTCTGTCATCATAAGCACCATACATATTTAGTATATTGCCCTGTCCCTGCCGCCTACGGTACTTTTATTTTTAAAGGTTCAGATCACGAAGTCGAAATCGTGGCAGAAATCGACAGCGAGGTTCAAAAATAAGATTTTCTTCTTCTAGCAGGTAACTAAATTTTAGAATTTATAAGGATGCATCCAGTTTCAATACTATATAACACGACAGTCAGGTTGTTGGAGCTGTTGCGTAGGGACACAGACCACAGCTGACCACAACATGACCAAGTTGAACATTAAACCTTGTTGTGTTGTTTCCTAGACCACTTAGCTGGACAATGTTGATTTCATACTGAAATTTGTAGTCAATCCTATTGGAGTATTGACGTTGGTAGACATAAAGTTAAATTGGGTTCTGGAGGATAAAATGGTATACTTTAAAATTGTACTATAAATGTATATGATCAACTAATTGACCATTTAAATTAATAAATGAGAATCAGTATGTGATCAACTAATCAACTTTAAATTCGTCTCAATAAGATCAAGATTATTGTTATGTATGAATGTTATATGATCTAGTGCTAGTCTAATTCTGGGTTCAAATAGTTTTCTGTACACGGATTGCCCCCATTTTTATAAATTTTCAATAAATACAAACACAGTATATATTTCAATATATATATATATTATTTTTATTTATGCATCAACAGCGATTTTAGTGCCGATGGAAAAAAGTCTCATAGTTTCGTTTCTCATTGTAACAGGTATAGATGCAATATTTTTTTATAAATAACAGAGTTGGAATTTCCCAGTGGTAGAGTTGCAGAAGCCTGTATGCACGATCAATTATAAATGTGGTTTGCAAACCAGTGGTTGTTTACATTTGATTTTCTAGATACTAAACTTGAATTAATTAGTGCTTAGACATAGGTACCAATGTATGCCAAGCTTGGATTTCTGCATTATGGCATGGTCTTGTGTTATTCTAATTTAAGTTACACCAACATATATTTTATTATGTTTTAGAATTCAACATGAGCGAACAAATGAGAAATACCAAATGCATTGTACAACCAGACAACAAAGGTTTGAATCTAAACTGTATAAACCAATATACTTAACTATATAGGTAAAGTTTAAGATTGAAGGTTAATAAATATTTTGGTCAACTGTAAAAAGTGATGGGCACAGTCTACAAGGCTAATTATAGGTTCAAATCTCACTAACAAGGGAAACACGGTGATAAAATTAAAGTAAATACACACCAGTTCAAACAGCTAGCACAAGACTGCAGTATAACGAAAACTTATTATGAAAAAATAATTAGAAAATATGACCGATCTTTACTTACACTGGGTGAAGTTTTGGTAGATATACATTTTTTTCAATTTTGATCAATAATGATCAGTAATTTATACTGCGAACTTGTCATGAATCTAATGCTTCAAGGTATGATACTGTTTAATATAGCGGTGAGGTATAAATTGTTAAGTTGTTCAATATTTTGTTAAAAATATAAAGTATTTAGTTTTATGTGACCGTTCCTGCCTTGGCACAGCATTTCCAGGGTATAATAATATTTGTAACAGTGAATGCTGTGGTAAATATTATAAAATTTACATGATTGAATATTCTATGCTAGTCTAATATCAGATTTGTACTAGCTATGTTCATGAATACAACGTTTCATGCTTAAGTTATTTCACTTACGCAAGTAACAATGTTGTATTTTTATGAAATATTTTGTTTTAACAGTTACTACAAGGTCCATCCGAGTGAAATTTCTAGAAGATGATGAAATTATTGATATCTACTTGCTAAAAGATCTAAAAACATGAGGATTAAAGTGGATTCAAAGTTTTGATGAAATTGCAATCGGAGATACATGCAAAGCACGTTGGCCATATGATCGTTTGTTTTATCTGGCGAAAAGAATTGGAATGTGTATGTATTTTTATGTAGCTAGGCTATCATTATCTGAATTTGTAGAATATTGATCATGAACTTTATAAAGGAATATATTGTAGGTTATCCAGTTTTTGCAAGTATATTGGTTTTATACATTGTTAAATAAATACTAGTATGCCGTTAAAATAGAGAAAATTTATTTTTGAATGAAATACAAAATGTAGCAAACTTTCACTTTTAAAATTTCTGTTTAAGCACAAATACCGGTAAAATTGGGTGATATGACATTTGTTTAGAATGTTTACATCTATTGTCTACTTCCACTTTATAATGTGAACCAAAGTAAGAATTATAAATGCATGATTGCATGAATATAAATAATCAAATAATACAATGCAGGTTCTCCGAAACAGAATTATATTGACACCAGATCTGATTCCGAATTGATATTAACACCAAAGAAAATATGCAGTGCAGATGGACATCGACTTAAACGAAAACCTAAGTTTAAAATTCTTAGGTTGTAGACTTGATCTTAATTTATTCCTGTGTATTTGCACATTGCACACACTGCATTTTATTGCTGTTTGGTTAAACACAAGACCCCACTTTATTGCTTGTTCAGTTGTGTACAAGAACCCGTATTATTGCTGTTTGGTTGTGCACAATACCCCATTTTGTTGCTTGTCTGGTTATGTACAAGACCCCATTTTATTGCTTGTTTGGTTGTGTACAAGACCCCATATTATTGCTGTTTGGTTGTGCTTGATACCCTATTTTATTGCTTGTCTGGTTGTGTACAAGACCCCATTTTATTGCTTGTTTGGTTGTGTACAAGACCCCATTATATTGCTGTTTGGTTGTGTACAAGACCCCATTATATTGCTGTTTGGATGTGTTAAAGAACCCATTTTATTGCTTGTCTGGTTGTGCACAATACCCCATTTTATTGCTGTTTGGTTGTGTACAAGACCCCATTTTAATGCTGTTTGGTTGTGTACAAGACCCCCTTTAATTGCTTGTCTGGTTGTATACAAGACCACTTTTTATTGCTGTTTGGTTGTGTACAAGACCCCATTTTATTGCTTGTCTGGTTGTATACAAGACCCCCTTTTATTGCTTGTGTGGTTGTATACAAGACCCCTTTTTATTGCTTGTTTGGTTGTATACAAGACCCCATTTTATTGCTTGTTTGGTTGTGTACAAGACCCCATTATATTGCT
>CH000884.1:0-11247 GCA_000149265.1 Ciona savignyi | reverse complement strand
ACATGTTGTATGCCATATATTTATGCTACAGGGTCCCTTGTAACCACAACTTGTATTTTTATACACTGAGTATGTAGTTTGTTTGTGCAAGCATAAACGCACGGGTCCCATAGTTGTCCAACCAAACTTCTTTTCAATGTGTATGTAAAAAAAGAATAAACATCTTAATTTACGAACATTTTACCTTAAGTGTTTTAAATTAAACCTTTTTAAGCGCTGTAATGAAATAAAGTCTAAGCAAATGTTTTCTTTCTTTTAATTGGCCTAAAGTGTCTAATGGTCTAACATTTAACCAAATCTGATCAAAATTAAAGCAGCCGTTCAAGCGCTATGCCCAAAAAATCTAATTTTTTAGAAAAAAAATGTTTTGGTTTTTAACGTCTCAGGGGAATTTCCCTAGATTCATTACCCAAAATTTTGGTTTCTGCTTATCTAGACCATGTTCTGTTACAAATGTCAAATTTTTATTGCGATTTCATTACTCCTTTTGCTAGTTTCGGGGCAACATGGCATGCTTGTCACAATCATAATTAGAGAACAAAATCCGATTTTTAGGGTATTTCCCTAAGTAATTTTTTTATTTCTTTTAAGTGTTAAATCGGTGACAAGTGCACTAACATTCCACCAAATTTGATTCAAATTGGAACAGCCGTTCAAGCGCTATGGCCTAAAAAGCTAATTTTTTTTAGAAAAAAATGACCGTTTTGGTTGTTAACGTCCAAGGGGAATTCCCCTAAATTTTTTACCCAAAATTTTGGTTTCTGCATATCTAGGCCATGTTGTCTAAAAAATCACCCAGTTTCATTGCGATTCCATTATTCCTTCTGGTAGATGTCGGGGCGCCATAGCATGCCTGTCACAATTATCATTTAACAGCAAAAGTTTAATTTTAGGGTATTTCCCTAGGTATTTTTTTTATTTCTTTTAAGTGTTAAATCAGTGACTAGTGCACTAACATTTCACCAAATTTGATTCAAATTGGAACAGCCGTTCAAGCGCTATGGCCTAAAAAGCTAATTTTTTTAGAAAAAAATGACCGTTTTGGTTTTTAACGTCCAAGGGGAATTCCCCTAAATTTTTTACCCAAAATTTTGGTTTCTGCATATCTAGGCCATGTTGTCTAAAAAATCACCAAGTTTCATTGCGATTCCATTATTCCTTCTGGTAGATGTCGGGGCGCCATGCCATGCCTGTCAAGCGTTTGACGAAGAAAAAAAAGAAAAAAAAGAAAAAAAAAAAAGAAAAAAAAAACGGACAAAAACAATATGTGTCCCATTTTTTCAAATGGGACCCATAACTAGAGAGTGTCAACCACGTTTTTAACCACCACTATTTGTAAAACACATGTTGTATACCCTATATTCATGCTACAGGGTCCCTAACCACAATTTGTATTTTATACACTGAGTATGTAGTTTTTGTTTCTGCAAGCATAAACGCATGGGTCCCATAGTTAACATACCAAACTTATATTCCATGTTTAGGTAAATAAAGAATAAACGTCTTTAAATTTATGAACATTTCACCAAAACCATGTTTTAAATTATAGCTTATTTTCAAGCGCTTTAGTGAAATAAAGCTAAATTCCCAAAACAGCCCGATTTAGTTTTTCGTTGTTTCAGGGAATTCCCCTGGGTTTCGCAGATAAGTTTCTGTTTTTACATAAGTAAGTCATGTTATGTAGCAATTCTTAAAGTTTTAATCTGTTTTGTCGACTTCTTGTTGGAGATGTCAGTGCGATATGGCATGCCTGTCACAATCATAATTCAGGAGCATAACTTCGTTTTCATGGAAATTAACCTAAGTAAATGTTTTCTTTTTTGAATTGGCACAGAGTGTCTAATGTTTTAAAATTTTACCGAATTTTAATAAAATTAGAGCAGCCGTTCAAGCGCTATGGCCACAAAATCTAATTTATTAAAAAAAACGTTTTGAGGGTATTCCTCTATAATCATTACTCAAATTTTTGGTTTCTGCATTTTTAGACCATGTTGTCTTACAAATGTCCAATTTTTATTGCGATATCATTACGCCTTTTGGAAGATGTCAGGGCGACATGGAATCTTGGTAACAAACATGATTTGAGAACATATCCCATTTTTGGGTATTTCCCTAGGTTATTTTATTATTTCTTTTAAGTGTTAAATCAGTGACTAATGCACTTACATTCCACCAAATCTGATTCAAATTGTAGCATCCGTTTAAGCGCTATGACCAAAAAAGGCTATTTATATAGAAAAAAATACCGTTGTGGTTTTTAACGTCTAAGGGGAATTCCCCTAGATTCATCACCCGAAATTTCGGTTTCTGCATATCTAGACGATGTGCGCTAACAAATTTTAAAATTTTATTGCAATTCCATTACCCCTTCTGGTAGATGTCGGAGCCACAAGCCATGACTGTCACAATCATGATTTGAGAACAAAATCTTATTTTTTCGGGTATTTCCTTAGGTAATTTTTAAAATGTTAAAACATTAGACATTCTGTGCCAATTAAATAAAGAAAACATTTACTGAGGTTAATTCCCATGAAAACGAAGATATGTTCCTGAATTATGATTTGTGACAGGCATGCCATATCGCACTGACATCTCCAACAAGAGGTCGACAAATCAGATTAAAACTTTAAGAAATGCTACATAACATGACTCACTTATGTAAAAACAAAAACTTATCTATTAAACCCAGGGGAATTCCATGAAACAATGAAAAACTAAATCGAACTATTTGGGAATTTAGCTTTATTTCACTACAGCGCTTGAAAAGAAGCTATAATTTAAAACATTTGTGGTGAAATGTTCGTAAATTTAAGACGTTTATTCTTTATTTAACTAAATATTGAAAATATGTTTGGTATGTTAACTATGGGACCCATGCGTTTATGCTTGCAGAAACAAAACTACATACTCAGTGTATAAAATACAAATTATGGTTAGGGACCCTGTAGCATGAATATAGGGCATACAACATGTGTTTTACAAATAGTGATGGTTAAACACGTGGTTGACACTCTCTAGTTGAACATAAACTCCAAATTTGACATTTCTCTCCCCCCTTGTGTGCAAACCCTACTACCGTACACATGACCCTGTGTGTTCGGGACAGTTTCACTAAACACTGGTTCACGGTCGGGTAACTTCGATGGTGTTTTAGGCCGCCCACAGCCATCAAAATCCTTTAGAAAGCCCCAGTTTTTGTCCCCGTGTGGTGGTTAGGGTCAATTTCAGTTAAAGTTTATTAAGTATTTATAGTGTCAGACATGACGTAACATCGATATCAACACCTTATGTCCGACCGGTTAGTCTGGCGGTTTAGTGCGACACCTTTTAACCGAAAGGTTGCAGGATCGAAACTGGTCGCTAGCTAGTCGGTTGTCTTCTTTGGCAAGACACTAAATGACATTGCCTGAACCCAGCGGGTTAACGGGTTCTACCAAACTAAAGGAACGTGGCTATTATAGACAACACACTGCAACAGCTCCGGTAACCCGAACGGTTTGGGCGCGAGGTGGTCTGACGATTGCCCGTGTGTAAACCCACTTGGTTTTTCCATACAAAACGTAAGTTATTACACGGAAAATCGTAAGTATAACTCGCGCTTAGAGCTGGTTTACCAGATCTATTACATTGTGTTGTGTATGATTCAGACTTTTCTTTAAGTTTTGATCAAATAATATATTGCTGCTTTTCCCGAAAACTACGATATATGATTATAAATCAAGGACAAAAATTCGAATGGATCTTTATAGAAATAGAAAAAGTTTAATTTTTAATCTATATATGCTGTTTTACATTTGTATTTTCAACTTCCGTGTATTAAAGTTGTTCCGACCGATTAGTCTGGTAAATTAGTGCGTCGCCTTTTAACCGAATGGTTTCAAGTTTGAAACTGGTCGCTAGCTAGTCGGTTGTGATCTTGGGCAAGACACTTAACGTACATTGCCTTTGCACAGCGAATAAATGGGTTCTACGTTCCTTCTATTTAAAGGAACGACTCAATCATACACACTGCAACAGCTCCGATAATCAGACGGTGGGCGCGAGGTAACCGACGATTGCCCGTGTGTTTGGTTTTACCATTCACGGGGTTAAACACGAATTATATATATCATATCAAAAAAACAACTAATTTCTTAAACAAATGAACGATAAAGGATTAAAGTTATCACTTTAGAATTAAACAAACATAAAGGTATTTTCCATCTATTTTATATAGATCTCACTCTGCCTATTAAAGCAATTTTACGGTCTGAGAATATAAAAAAAAATTAGAAAATTCTAAAATACAAACAAATTGCTACAACCAAACGTAGTTAAATTTGTCCCTAATTAAAATTTATTAAATTCAGTTCCGCTCCAGCGATTTGCACATTGTTGTAAATTCTGGTTTTGTATTTTTCGTCCAATAAGACTGCTGTAATTTTTGCTTAATATCGGATTGATATGAACATTTATTCATTAATTTTTAATCAGCTTATAGACCAGACATTTTTTGATCAGTAAAAGTTTATCTGTGCAGAGCCCTAAATTTAGAAAATTTTGCCACCTCGCCACTTGTTCCACCCTTTCCATCTTGTTTTAACTCGTTACTCGTTTCATCGTTTCAATTTGTACACTAAACTTTTCACTATATAATACAAAAGGGATTAGAAAGGTACGGCCATTTTTAGTCACTGATGCGGCACAGAGAAAACTCAGGACCAAAGTCAACCAGACGTGTTTATTACACAACTATTAGATAGGTTGTTAATTTAATTATTCATTCCTTAATACTAATAGTTCATGACCTCTGTAATTATACATTCGATCACTGAAAAACCCAGCCTATAACTTAATATTTAAATAATCTTTAGTTTTACCATTTGGCTAAATATAGAACAGCCTTTCGACAATTGACAACTGACAATGACAAATTGACAATTGACAACCACACATTTCACTTTGATTTTTTGCAATTTGTTATGCCATATTGTTTACTCAAAACATATAATGATGTGTTTTTTTAATTTTCGTTAACTAACTCTAATAGCCGTTTTTCGAAGTTGCGAGTAAACTCTTTTTATGAACTGTTATGACTGTATTCGCAGTACGAAACGTAATCTAACTTTAAATTTTTCTGCAGAGAAAAAAAAGACGGCTCGTTTGAATCCACCAATGGTGTTGGTGGGAAATCAGGAAAACTAAAGAAGAACTGATAATCAAACAACCCGTATCAATTTCTATTGTCGAAAAAACGTTTTTCTATTTTGCGAATCTTTTTTCTTTGTTTTGAGCTCGTTTGGGGGGCGGGAGCGACTTAATTATTGGTGGGTGATTGTGCCGGTAAGAAGACGGTGATATTTCAAAATAATGAGTTCACCCACAATTATCTTTAACTAGCCGTTCGCAAGTCAAGCTTAGACGGCCATTTTTTACACTGGGTCGTGTTTTTGGATCACCATCACTATATTATCATCTGCTGTCCACCATACCACATTGTTGCTATTCATAAAGCGGCAATAATTTATGTTTTACCGTTTCTATCAGCCACAGTATCGTATGGGAGTTCTGACAAATGCCTGTGCAGCCATATGCTCTTTAAGTACAATTTCCTATTCTTATCGGGACAAGTACAATTTCCTATTCTTATCGGGACTTCCTTAATATGGACATTTTACTTTTCTGATCGAGGAATTGTTTAAAATTCGTCTTGGAAATAAGGCACATTGAAGACAACCTGCGTATAAGCGTCAAGTGGTATTAAGTAAACCAAAGTAGCAAGCCTTTTTTGAACTTAAGTTGCTCAACGACTTTGTAAACAAATATGTGATGATTGTCATTGGATATTGAACGCCCTGCAATTACGGGTTGGGTTTGGTTTGATTGAAGTTTTGATTTTTATTTCCCATATTACCTTCCTTGGGCCGTTCGACGCGCTTGTAATCTAAAAAGTTACATTTCAAATACTTTAGGCCTTTTGTTCGCTTCCTCGAAATCTAGTTTTAATCTTTTTAAAATCATCGCTAAGACAATCTTGTTTGTTCTTTTTTTGTACAAAAGTTGCAGATTATTGCGCCGCCCGATCACTTAATATGTATCAGAGCTGTCACGTTCGTGTAATCTGTCATCCAGCCATTTATTTGTCCACGTGACCTCCGTTGCATCTGGGGTCACGTGACAAATTTGTACGTCGTTGTCGTGATGGGAAGTTTGAAAAATAAAGAAGGTGAAGGAACTTCTGTTGTTTGGTGTATCTCGTGCCCACAGTCGGGTTATCGCTACTATTAGTGTCAATTTTAGCATATTCTTGCACCAAGGCACCCTGTAACGTATGGTTTAAAATTTATTTTAGTAATTGCCGATAAAAAATATAGTAAACTTTGCAGAATATTACAAGGGAATTGTAATTTCCCGACTAGGTGCTGGCTTCTAACACCTGTCTTTGTGAGATGTTGCAGTATGCTTAGACGGCGTCTCTTATTCAGAGAAAATAACGCGTCATTGTCCAAACTACATGAATTTATTCGAAATTGACACGTGATTGATGACAGGAACGAAAAGTAGTAAATGACGGTTTTTTAAGTAAAAATATATGTACAATAAAATGATCACAAATTTACTAATTTTAAAAAATATTTTTTTTTTACCAAATCGTGACTGAACAGGAGACAAAATACGTCATATACATCTTAACAATAACCGATAATTTCAAAACATACCAAACTAAAACTATCAAATGACCGATTACCCCACGATAATGAGCAGGCCATGAAAAACGAGGTTTTTATACTTCGGTGAAATGATGGGAAAAAAGGGAAATTCTATTGCGATCTTATTCCCTCGTGACATCGATATAAATATATACAATAATGGCTACCATAAATCTTACACTTAGTGAAAATTGGTAAAATATTGTTGAAATATCGGTAAGATGTTGCTAAATGTCAGAAAATGATATATAAAGGATTTCATATGATAAAATATTAGTGGAATCTATTGAGAAACTACTCAATGATAGCGAAACAACGATAACATTTCAATGAAACTTATCTGATGATTTAATGAAATGCTAGATGGATGTCAAGCGGTTATACAAAGCGGCACAAAACCATTATAATTCGGCGATTGGTTAAACATTCCTTGATGTTCGTAGGGTGGACTTTTTCTTATTACTGTTGCAACGGCAGAATATCCGTCGTCAGATCGCGGGTTGCCCGGGTACCACTTTTCATACGTAGCTGAACTACCATCACTCCAACGTAGCCGACCGTTCTAAAATAAGTTCAGTGTAAAGTTATAGACTGGTAAGCTGTAAAATGTAAAAATCTTTGTATAATTAAGTTATTAGTTATGTTGTAAAATATTCTTTTATTTCATATACAAAAATTTAATCCTTTCTAAAACAGCATATAAGTTGAAGGTAGTGCGCTATAAATAGATTTTATTCAAGTAATAAGCCTTTCACCGAAATCTGAGCATATAGTCCTGCTTAAACAGCATAGTTTGTTTGTATGTTTAAGCAGCCCTGCGTTATTATACTGTGATAACATCAATCTTATTTTGCATGTCGGGATACGTTCAACCAATTATTTTTCGTATCTCTTCGATGCAAACTGGCCTCACAAAAAGTGCTGTCATCCAAAAATCTGCCACAGAAAGTCTTAGATTTTCTGCAAATAAAATGGAAGCTTGGATCTGCAATCTAAACCCAAAACCCCTTCAAAAATTTTACTTGCACATTTTGAGCTGGTATCCCTACGTACTTTGGGAAGTTTTTTCCCAACAAAACAGCAAGATGGTGCACACACAACAACACCATTATTTTACGAAGCACTACTTTACTATTTCAAAACTTCACAGCTAAGCGAGAACACCGGCTCGCAGCCTAGTACATGCTGGAAGCTAAAATGGAAAGCGCGGATATTGTAACTATTAAATTATAACAAGATAGGTGCTCTGGTTTCGATATTTTTGTAGATTAGTATACTTCGTTTTATATTACGTATTCTAGAGTTTTCGAAAAACAAAATGGCTAATAAAATAATTTGCATAGAGTTACATACTTATATCAGATACATGCTAAAGAGAACCAAATTCCAATATTTGTCCGTATTTTTTAAATTATACCTCGTAAGACGAAGCCAACCATATGTAAACATCACTTCTTGTTCCGAAATTATACGTGGCACGGACGTAGCTGGCAATTGTGTTGTACATTTCTTGGTTTTCAATATCAACTAACGTTGCTCCTAGAGTTGTGCATGAACGTTCGGCTTGACTGCTAGTGCCACCGTCCCCTTCCAGCGCAGGAAGCCAAATGCATCGACCCCCGTATATTACTCCTGTCGCTAAACACATTGACAAAGTTTTTTGATTAAAATAAAAATAAATAAGGAACCTATATTACAGGACAACTAACGGCATTGTATGCTGGTTGTAGTGGTTGGGTCAACAGATCTGGTTGTTGAAGAGAGCCTAGTAGATGCACTCTCAGTCGACAGTTCCCCAATGTACTGACGCACCACCTCATGTATTCTTCTATCAATTTGCGTCCAATTAACATTCCCCGGGTAACCGCGTGGTCCAATAGGACCTTTTTTACCCGGCCTACCAATCGGTCCCCTCAATTGTGTATGATTTGCTCTTTGATTTTGAGAAGTTGGGCCAAAAATCCCATTCATTGATTTGCATACCATGTATTGGTCTTGGCATGAGACTACTGCCACGCTTAATAACATAATTAAAAGGGACAACTGCATTTTTGCTATTCCACTCCTATAAAATGAAATCCGATTTATAGCTATGTTCCTACCATTGTCCACCTAAAATGATATTTTGCTATCCAATAATCTGATGTGGTTTACGAACAGATTATTAAGAGTCTACAATCTACATATTTAATAAATACTACAATTACAAATAACCGCAACCGTAATAATGATATAAAGAAAAAGTCTCAGCATGCCACCTTTGTTAAAACCAAGCATTTTTGGGTATGTCTTTAGGCAAGGCACTTAACGGACATTGTCCGAATCTAGTGAATTAATGGGTTCTTCCAAAATTGAAGCAACGTATTTACATTCAGCATACTGCAGTAGCTCTGCGAACCCGACGGAAGGCACGAGGTAATACCGCTATGAACTCATGTGATAGCCATCTTGCTTTGCATTCTTGAACATTAATAATGTTTTCTATTATTTCCTGTCACTAATAAGCTAACTTAGTGTAATGAAATATTGGTGATGTCTAACTTGCAAAATACAATATTGGTGATGTTGTTGGAATTTGTTTGTCACATTACTGCCTGAGCTCTCTCACTTTTAGCTGACATGCTGTCTGGTTAATACGGTGGCCAAGGGCAATCCTGAAGCTTTATTTCAGTTTCTTTTTTTGCAGCCAATCGCAATCTTTTTTTGCAGCCGATCGACAAAACTCTTTTGCAAATCGACAAAACTATTTTGCCGATCCGCAAATCTTTTTTTGCAGCCAATCGACAAACTCTTTTGCAAATCGACAAAACTATTTTGCCGATCCGCAAATCTTTTTTTTGCGGCCAATCGACAAACTCTTTGGTAAATTGGCAAAACTATTTTGTCGATCCGCAAATTATTTTGGCTGCCAATCGGCAAAACTCTTTTGCAAATCGACAAAACTATTTTGCCGATCAGCCAGTCTTTTTTTGCAGCCAATCGGCAAAACTCTTTTGCAAATCGACAAAACTTGTTAAACAAAATTCGATGTAAAAAACTAGGAACGCGCAATAAAGCAATGTGTATAAATTTCCATCATTTTCTTCTATTGCGTCATTTTGATTTCGCCATTTTCCAATTCTTGTTACGTAAACACAGAACGCCATCACACGTAATAATGAGGATGATTATGACGTTATATATCTCAGCTATGTACCACTCCGGTTGGATGAAGCGATTTGCAGAAATGACGAAAGAGTAGTGATGTTAAAAACTGACATACCAACAGTAAAAACTAAATGCGAAAGATGTATACGGTCAAATTATAAAAGAATTTGAATAAACAATATTTAGACAATATAATACAATCTTCTACTGGACCTACATACCTAGAGCGCATATGTCGTTGAAATCACTGAGCTTATATTACATCTTTTGTTTTGCTTTTTTGCTTTAATATGTAGAAACTAGTAGTACTAAAGTGTTGAACGTTTAACGCATTTTCCGGGTTTCTACTTCAGAAGGTCTTAGGAAGTAATAAGTTAATGGTTAAATTCTACTTAAGGTATGTCCGTCATATTTCTAAGAAGAAGATTCCCTATTTTAGTAATTTAATTGCTTTTTCGCAGTTTTTAGTGAAATTTAACTTTATATCCGGACGGTTGCAGGCTCAAAAGTGCTCGATAGCTAGTTGGTTGTATGCTCTTGGGCAAGACATTTAAGGGGTAGCGAATTAACACATGTAAAAATGTGTTTTCATGAAAGTTTCAACGACAAGTTTTTCGTTTCGAGTCTGGGAAGCAAAAATGGTCGATGTCCCGACGCTGTCATAACCCGTCTAGTATGTTTTTTTCTAGGTCCCGGTGGTGACGAAAGCCGTTTCAATCGTAATTCGTAAGGCCTGCGTTATGTTTCTAAAGATGAAAGCGATGTTAATCCGATGATCGACGATTTCGATGACCTCAACGACAGCTTTCCTCGGTTCCCGACCTCGATTAAAGACCGAAGAGCACACGAACTGATGAAAGAATCTGTTAAGTTTGTTAATATTCATTATGAACTACCCATCCCATGGCGCAACGATTTACAGATTCTCCCAGTCAATGGCGCCATGACAATGGAGTGCCTTGAAGGTTTAGGTAAAACGATGGGTTGAATAATACAAATTCATACACAGTAACAACAAATGGTGCATTAGAATGAACTTAAATTTTGTTGTGGTTTTGTATACCTATATATCGTCATGATAATAGAGCAAGTAGGAAACATTTAAAGACACAAAGGTGATATATTTTAAGACAGGCTCAGTTTTATACACTAAACCCGACTTTATAATATAAGGTAAATGGTATAGTTGGTTGAATTGTTTAAATTGGTTAGAATACCTTGTTTTATCCCTGTAAATTGGAAAACAGGTTATCACAAGTGCATCCGTTAAAAAGTATTACTTATTTTCACATGAATTCGGACACGGAATTTTTAAATATTTTAATAATTGAGGGGTTCCATATACTTAGCCGACATGGTAAACAGATAAAGTGGCCCAAATATGTTAAGCTTGTATTAATATCAAGCACGT
>CH000885.1:32485-43199 GCA_000149265.1 Ciona savignyi | reverse complement strand
CCCTCTTAACAGTGGTGGTTGACACTCTCTCATTTATCCTACTTAACAGTGGTGGTTGACACTCTCTCGTTTATCCTACTTGACAGTGGCGGTTGACACTCTCTCGTTTATCCTACTTGACCGTGGTGGTTGACACTCTCTCGTTTATTCTACTTGACAGTGGTGGTTGACACTCTCTCGTTTATCCTAATTGACAGTGGTGGTTGACACTCTCTCATTTATCCTACTTAACAGTGGTGGTTGACACTCTCTCATTTATCCTACTTAACAATGGTGTTTGACACTCTCTCGTTTATTCTACTTGACAGTTGTGGTTGACACTCTCGTTTATCCTACTTGACAGTGGTGGTTGACACTCTCTCGTTTATCCTACTTGACAGTGGCGGTTGACACTCTCTCGTTTATCCTACTTGACCGTGGTGGTTGACACTCTCTCGTTTATTCTACTTGACAGTGGTGGTTGACACTCTCTCGTTTATCCTACTTGACAGTGGTGGTTGACACTCTCTCATTTATCCTACTTAACAGTGGTGTTTGACACTCTCTCGTTTATTCTACTTGACAGTTGTGGTTGACACTCTCTCGTTTATCCTACTTGACAGTAGTGGTTGACACTCTCGTTTATCCTACTTGACAGTGGTGGTTGACATTCTCTCGTTTATCCTACTTGACAGTGGTGGTTGACACTCTCGTTTATCCTACTTGACAGTGGTGGTTGACACTCTTTTGGTTATCCTACTTGACAGTGGTGGTTGACACTTTCTCATTTATCTTTACAGTGGTGGTTGACACTCTCTCGTTTATCCTACTTGACAGTGGTGGTTGACACAGTGGTGGTTGACACTCTCTCGTTTATCCTACTTGACAGTGGTGGTTGACACTCTCGTTTATCCTACTTGACAATGGTGGTTGACACTCTCTCGTTTATCCTACTTGACAGTGGTGGTTGACACAGTGGTGGTTGACACTCTCTCGTTTATCCTACTTGACAGTGGTGGTTGACACTCTCGTTTATCCTACTTGACAGTGGTGGTTGACATTCTCTCGTTTATCCTACTTGACAGTGGTGGTTGACACTCTCTCGTTTAACCTACTTGACAGTGGTGGTTGACATTCTCTCGTTTATCCTACTTGACAGTGGTGGTTGACACTCTCTCGTTTAACCTACTTGACAGTGGTGGTTGACACTCTCTCGTTTATCCTACTTGACAGTGGTGGTTGACACTCTCTCGTTTAACCTACTTGACAGGGGTGGTTGACACTCTCTCGTTTATCCTACTTGACAGGGGGGGGTACACCATCTCGTTTATCCTACTTGACAGGGGGGGTTGACATTTTCTCGTTTATCCAACTTGACAGGGGTGGTTGACATCCTCTCGTTTATCCTACTTGACAGTGGTGGTTGACATTCTCTCGTTTATCCTACTTGACAGTGGTGGTTGACACTCTCTCGTTTAACCTACTTGACAGTGGTGGTTGACACTCTCTCGTTTATCCTACTTGACAGTGGTGGTTGACACTCTCTCGTTTAACCTACTTGACAGTGGTGGTTGACACTCTCTCGTTTATCCTACTTGACAGTGGTGGTTACACCATCTCGTTTATCCTACTTGACAGTGGTGGTTGACATTCTCTCGTTTATCCAACTTGACAGTGGTGGTTGACAGCCTCTCGTTTATCCTACTTGACAGTGGTGGTTGACAGTCTCTCGTTTATCCTACTTGACAGTGGTGGTTGACACTCTCTCGTTTATCCTACTTAACAGTGGTGGTTGACACTCTTGTTTATCCTACTTGACAGTGGTGGTTGACACTCTTTTGGTTATCCTACTTGACAGTGGTGGTTGACACTCTCTCGTTTATCCTACTTGACAGTAGTGGTTGACACTCTCTCGTTTATCCTACTTGACAGTGGTGCTTGACACTTTCTCGTTTATCCTACTTGACAGTGGTGGTTGACACTTTCTCGTTTATCCTAATTGACAGTGGTGGTTGACACTCTCGTTTATTCTATTTCCCATTGGTAGTTGACATTCTCTCGTTTATCCTACTTAACAGTGGTGGTTGACACTCTCTCGTTTATCCTACTTGACAGTGGTGGTTGACACTCTCTCGTTTATCCTACTTGACAGTGGTGGTTGACACTCTCTCTTTTATCCTAATTGACAGTGGTGGTTGACACTCTCTTGTGTTTCCTACTTAACAGTGCTGGTTGACACTCTCTCGTTTATCCTAGTTGACAGTGGTGGTTGACACTCTCGTTTATCCTGCTTGACAGTGGTCGTTGAGACTCTCGTTTATCCTTTTTGACACTGATGGTTGACACTCTTGTTTAGCCTACTTGACAGTGGTGGTTGACACTCTCTCGTTATCCTACTTGACAGTGGTGATTGGCGCTTTCGTTTATTCTGCTTGACAGTGGTGGTTGACACACCTTCGTTTATCCTACTTGCTAGTGGTGGTTGACACTTTCGTTTATTCTACTTGACAGTGGTGGTCGACATTCTTTCGTTTATTTTACTTGACAGTGGTAGTTGACGATTTCTAGTTTATTCTTCTTGACAGTGATGGTTAACACTGTCTCGTTTGATGTGCAATGGTTTAATTTAGACTAAGTTGTAAAAAAGCTTATTTTCACATTAGCTTGTATAAGTTACCGACCGACCTTTTACATGAAACTTTTACATATGCATTGTGTGAATGATTAATTGCTTGTCGTAAAAGAGTGCGCTTCAGTTTATCGCGAAATGAAGTTTTATTTTGTTTGTTCGTGAAGATAAAACGCATGTAAACTAGGAAAGTCACAGAATAAAATCATGAAGATAGTGTATTAACAGCTGACATATTAGTGAGGAAGTTTAAACAAGAAATTCTTGGAAACTCATCAAACTTTTTATCATCGTTTTAGAGGTAATGCTTAACGAGGTTGGTAAAACTTCGTTCTGTAGGCAGACTACCCGACGAGCCATGTAATGAGCAAGAGTTAGTTTTTAACCCAAAGACCGCTTGCTTTGTAGCAACTGAAATACTGCTTCTGTAAAAATAACCTAGGTTTCTGAAACAAATTCACATTTTAGCACAAGGTTTATCATTACAGATCTTGCTATGACAATAGATTAGGTTTAAATGAATTTGTAAAGAGAATTAAACGTATTGGTCGCAATATCGATATGTCTGCACATGGAGCCAAGATGCCTGTTTGTGAACGTCGACAAGTCATTTTTGTTAGAGGGTTCAAGGTTGGAAACATCGGAAGTCTGTTTAAGGACCTTGCTTATGCTGTAACAGCATCTAAACTTAGGGAATGGTTTCGGGTCACAGAGGTGAAGATAATACGTAACAACAGCCCAATGATGTCGCTTAAAGAAGGAAAACTCCCTGTTTCAGAAGAAGTGATAAAAAAGATTCATTCCGAGGGCGATGGTATTAAACATGGGATTGAAGTTTGGGTTTATTCTAGAGTTGAGGTGAGTGATAGGGGCAAGGTTAGAATTAGTTTTCATAGTTTAAGTGAGCAGTTTTCCCCTCTTTTCCTCCTTTTAAGTGTTGCACGTTAGGCATGTTCATGACAAGAAGAGTGTCATAGCACTAGTACTGTGTCAACGTAGTCGCTATTCTTGTGTGTTAACAACAAAGAAAAACAACTAGTATCCATGAAAGTAATTGGTAAGTCCTGCATTTTGTCCCAAAAATAAACGAAATTACAACTAGAGTTTATCAACCACGAGTTTTACCACAACTATTTGTAAAACACATGTTGTATACCATATATTCATGCTACATTCATACAGGTCCCTAACCACATTTGGTGTATTTTATACATCGAGTATGTAGTTTTTGTTTCTGCAAGCATAAACGCATGAATCCCTGAGGTAACACTCCGAATCTTGTTATCCATGTTCATGACACAATATATGTTATTGTCAGTTACTGTCTCCTATATTTTTATTTCTGCAAGCACAAACTAATGGGTCTCATAGTTAGCGAATTAAATTTCTTTTCGCTGTGAAATTTATTAAGTTTATTCATGACAACAATATAGTTTTTTTTAATTCTTACTTTTTGATAGGGTATTTACCTAAATTATTTGGTTTTTTATTGTTAAAGCAGTGGCTATTACACTACCATTCTACCAAATTTGATCAAAATTGGAGCAGGCTTCAAAGAGCTAAGTCCAAAAACGCTTAAGTTTTAGAAAACGTATTGTTTTAGTTATTAACGTACCAGGGGTATTCTCCATGATTTAGCACACAATTTTTTGTTTTCAGCGTTAGAAACCAAAAGGGTATATTTTGAAGTTAGACAAAAATGAAAAAATAAATACAAAAAAAGAAAAAAAATAGATAAAAATATTTGTTGCTAAATCATAATTTTTGACAGACATGGCATGTGATCCCGATATTTACCAGAAGGGATTATGAAATCGTAATAAAACTTTGTCATTTGTTAGTCAACGTGGTCTAGCAAAAAAACAAGTTGTGGTTAATAAACCTAAACCTAATGGAATTCCCGAAACCGTGAAAACTAAATCGTTTTTTAGGAATTTAGCTTATTTCACAATAGCGCTTAATTAACAGTATGCTTTATTTAAAAAATAGAAATCTTAAAAAAAAATTGGAAACGTAGAATCTTTGTCCGTTTAAAAAATAATAAAATACTTCCGGATATATAAATATAATAGTTTTTGTTTGAAAGAGTATCTAAGGAGTATTTGGAAGTAAGATATTTAAATCAGGTTGATTGTTCCTTGTAGGCCCCAGGTAAGCCGGTTACAACACCTGATGCGATCTGCGAGTTCCTACCCGCTGTCTCGACTCTCAGAGGTGCGCTAATTAATTGAGGTTTTCTGCATAAACGACTCTTCGACTTGACTACTATCTCCTGTGTTTCGTCGAACAACTCCTCAGTATTTTTATGACATCAATTGTATTAAGCAATTGAGGCGAATACCTTAGTACCAGTTGCGAGTTAAATCGTTAGTTGTTTCAGCGATAAAGATTTCAGATAAACTCCCAGTAATCGTCACATACACGATCTTACTCAATGCGTTAGGAGCCTCTTGTTAGGAGCCTTCCGTTAGAAGAATTCCGTCAGGAGCCAAAGTGAAATGAACTTATATAGACAAGATTATTCGACAGCTTCGGTAATAATAGTTCAGTGATGACGAAAATGTCGGCTGCGACGATCATAAATCTTATATAAACACATGTGGTCGCTACACCTGAACTGTTGAAAATAACACAACGGAACACCACGCATCATCCCAATACTTGACATAATATTCAAGAAATGGTAATTGGCATAATTTGTTTTATATTTTTAAAATGGTTTTACAGGTATAAGTATAGTTAGTTGGGTCATGTTGTCATAAGATTGGTATAATGTTACAGCAATACAATATGATTTTTTGTATATTTGAACTTTACAGGTCTCTATAACAAGATGATTGACAAACTGTGCCACTTTGTCAAATATTAGAATTCCAGAAATTTGGGGTTTTGTATAAAAAGTAAAACAACAACCATAAAAAACATAAAGAAGTAAAATAAAATTACTGAAGTAATTAACAACTGTTAGGTTTTGTTTAAAAAGGGAGTCAAATCGAAATGAGTTATTAAGAATTATTAGATATAATATGTATATTTGTGTAAGATAGGTTGCAGACTCGAAACTGGTCGCTAGCTAATCGATTGTGTCCATTGGTAAGGCACATAATAGACACTGCCTGAACCCAGCGGATTAATGGATTCTACCAAATTTAAGGAACGTTTCTATCATATACAATACACAGCAATAGCTTCGGTAACCCGACGGTGGACGCGAGGCGATTAGACTATTGCCCGTGTGTTAACCCCCTTGGTTCCCATTCACTGCGATAAACATAAATATCCTATCCTAAAAACAAAAAATTTGGTAGATAATTCCTGGGTAATTGCACAGAAACATAGAGCAAAAAGGAATTGGAAAATACAACTCAGTATCTAAGTTAAAAATAGTTAAATATTTGCACAAAACTTCATTAAACCGCCACTTCCCAAGTTCATAGTTCAGCGGTTATTATGGAACAGCCCCATTAAGTGTTGCTGGAGCTTCTTGCACATAATGTAGTCTGTGACGTAATGAGCTGTCACAAATTTGGATGGTTCTCCTGCAGCCACGCTTGCCAAAGCAGCTGTATCATGGACAACGTTCCCGAATGCACTTGCTTTAACCGATTCAAAGCTTGGCCTGTAATAACAAAACTTGTGTTTTTTGCACAAATGACATCAGATTTACATGTCATTGAATGAGATAATAAATGTTATCCCAATGTCAATTGTCAAATAATTGGCTATAATGGTTAGATTCCATTTATACCGGTCTCCCATTTAAATTCACATCTATTCGGGATATGAATAGTCGTTGAAGACCGCTCTCTCAGCAGCAGGTTTAGATTCATTTGCATATTGATTTACAAGAGGTTTATATCCTAGGTTTGTTTTCATTTGGGCTTATAATTGGCTAAGGGGTATTTATTTGCCGAGCAGCACTTTCTTGACTTTTTTGTCTATTTAGTCAAAAAAGTATTCGATTATTGAGATGGTCAGTATTAGTCGAGTTTTCCGATCAATATTTTAAACCGGCAGTCCCTAACTTGAATTTAGTGTGATGAAAACTATGTACACATGATGACTAAGCGCTGTTCTTTAGCGACATGCTCCAAAATGATGGGACTCAGTGTGGTGTAGCATATAGTTCGAGGAAATTCATGTTTATCCCCGTGAAGGATATAAACAATGGACTGCCTCGCGTTACCAGAGCTAGTGCAGTGTGTTGTGTGTGATTCACAGGTTCTTTCAATTTAGTGGAACCAATTAAACCACTGAGTTCAATGAATGTCCGTTAAGTACCTTGATTAAGGACTTATCCGACTAGCCAGCGATTGGGAAACTGCAACCTTTCGGTTGAAAAGCGACGGACGCACTAACCCACCAAGCTATTCTCCTTGAAATATGTCGCATAAATAAATATAATTCGAACACTGAGTTATTATCACTTACAAGTCACTATTGTCGGTAGATGGTACATAATCAACACAGCATTTGCAAGCGTTGTCTTCGGTCCTTTCGAACGGACCAACCAGTGAAACATTAGCATTGCTTTTGTTTTCGTCACGTGCAAGAAACTTGTTTGCTATATTATCGTTTTGGAATATTAAATTCCAGGTGAGCTGTAAATGGTTATAGTGTGTGGTGTTTAAGGAAAAGTTTATAGACTGCTGGATGGGATGGAGCATTCGTGTATATCCCAGTGAATGGGAAAACCAAGAGGGTTAACACACAGGCAATCGTCAGATCACCTCGCGCCCATCGTCGGGTATCGGAAATAATGCAGTGCATTGTGCATGATAGATATTTTCAATTAATTTGGTAGAACCCATTAATCCGCTGGGTTCAGGCAATGTCTTTGCCCAATGACACAACCGACTAGCTAGCGAACAACGAACAGTTTTCTATCTGTAACTTTTCGGTTAAAAGGTGCCGACCTAAATCATTGGACTAAACGTCGCAATAATTCATGCACTTCTTTTAACTTGTCCCCTGATCAACAAACTTTTCGACAAATTTAAATATGTTTACTTACTGCCACATCTCCGCGCTTTATTAATTCAATTGCTCCAAATGTAATGATGGCAACAGAATTATAGAGATGACGCATTTCTCCCGGAGATTTTCCAAAACTGCGAAATGCCTCGTTAACACACTTTGCACCATGACTATGTGCGACGATGATTATGTGAATTTTATCACACTTGCACTGATCCATCGCCTTATCTACTTCGGAATGAATGCTTTCCATTACGTTTTTAGAAACCGGAAGTTTTCCTTCTCTAAGCGACATTGGGTTGTCGTTACTTATTATTTTTACGTCTTTAACAAGGAACCATTCCTTTAGAGCAAAAGTTGTTGCAACATCAGCAGAATCCTTAAACAATTTTCGGATGTTACCAACGCTGAACGTCTTGAATCCTCTAACAAAAAGGACTTGTCGGCGTTCACAAACAGGCATCTTGACCTTAAGGGCAGACATTTCGATATTGCGGTCAATACGTTTGATTTTTTTCTACTAATTCTGTTAAAGCTTAAGTTAAACGATAGCGTTCTTTGAGTTAAAAGCCAACACTTTCTCATTACATGGCTGGCCATGATAGTTTGCTTGCAGAGGGAAGGTTAACCAACCTTCAAGCTTAACCTCTAAAAGCGATGATAAAAAGTTTGACCAGTTTCCAAAACTTTCTTGTCTAAACTTCCTCGCTAATATGACAATGGCAGCTGTTGTTGCACTATCTTCATGATTTTATTGTTTGACTTTCGAAATTTTAACTGCGTTTTATCTTCGCGAACAAACAACATAAAACTTTATTTCGTGCTAACTGAAGCGCACTCTTTTACGACAAGGAATTAATCATTCACACAATGCATTTTTAACAAATTCATTTTTTTAAGTTTTAGGGAAATGATCGGTAACTTATACAAGCCAAGGTGAATATAAGCTAGTTTACAACTTATTTAAAAGTACATCTTGGTACATGAAACAAGATAAGAGTGTCAACCACAACTGTCAAGTAGGATAAACGAAAGAGTGTCAACCACCACTGTCAAGTAGGATAAACGAGGGAGTGTCAACCACCAATGTCAAATAGGATAAACGAGAGTGGCAACCACCACTGTCAAATAGGATAAACGAGGGTGTCAACCACCACTGTCAAGTAGGATAAACGAGAGAGTGTCAACCACCACTGTCAAGTAGGATAAACGAGAGAGTGTCAACCACCACTGTCAAGTAGAATAAACGAGGGTGTCAACCACCACTGTCAAGTAGGATAAACGAGGGAGTGTCAACCACCAATGTCAAATAGAATAAACGAGGGTGTCAACCACCACTGTCAAGTAGGATAAACAAGAGAGTGTCAACCACCACTGTCAAGTAGGATAAACGAGAGAGTGTCAACCGCCACTGTCAAGTAGGATAAACGAAAAATTGTCAACCACCACTGTCAAGTAGGATAAACAAGACAGTGTCAACCACCACTGTCTAGTAGGATAAACAAGGGAGTGTCAACTACCACTGTCAAGTAGGATAAACAAGAGTGTCAACCACCACTGTCAAGTAGGATAAACGAGAGAGTGTTAACCACCACTGTCTAGTAGGATAAACGAGAGAGTGTCAACCACCACTGTCAAGTAGGATAAACAAGAGAGTGTCAACCATCACTGTCAAGTAGGATAAACAAGAAAGTGTCAACCACCACTGTCATGTAGGATAAACGAGAGCGTGTCAACCACCACTGTCAATTAGGATAAACAAGGGAGTGTCAACTACTACTGTCAAGTAGACTAAACGATAGTGTCAACCACCACTGTCAAGTAGGATAAACGAGAGAGTGTCAACCACCACTGTCAAGTAGGATAAACGAGAGAGTGTCAACCACCACTGTCAAGTAGGATAAACAAGAGAGTGTCAACCATCACTGTCAAGTAGGATAAACAAGAAAGTGTCAACCACCACTGTCATGTAGGATAAACGAGAGAGTGTCAACCACCACTGTCAAGTAGGATAAACGAGAGAGTGTCAACTACCACTGTCAAGTAGAATAAACGAGAGTGTCTCCCACCCCTGTCTAGTAGGATAAACAAGAGAGTGTCACCCACCCCTGTCTAGTAGGATAAACGAGAGAGTGTCTCCCACCCCTGTCAAGTAGGATAAACAAGAGAGTGTCAACCATCACTGTCAAGTAGGATAAACAAGAAAGTGTCAACCACCCCTGTCATGTAGGATAAACGAGAGAGTGTCAACCACCCCTGTCAAGTAGGATAAACGAGAGAGTGTCAACCACCACTGTCCAGTAAGATAAACGAGAGAGTGTCAACCACCACTGTCCAGTAAGATAAACGAGAGAGTGTCAACCACCACTGTCAAGTAGGATAAATGAGAGTGTCAACCACCACTGTCAAGTAGGATAAACGAGAGAGTGTCAACCACCACTGTCAAGTAGGATAAACAAGAGAGTGTCAACCACCACTGTCAAGTAGGATAAACGAGAGAGTGTCAACCACCACTGTCAAGTAGGATAAACGAGAGAGTGTCAACCACCATTGTCAAGTAGGATAAACAATAGAGTGTCAACCACCACTGTCAAGTAGGATAAACAAGAGAGTGTCAACCACCACTGTCAAGAAGGATAAACGAGAGAGTGTCAACCACCACTGTCAAGTATAATAAGCGAGAGAGTGTCAACCACCACTGTCAAGTAGGATAAACGAGAGAGTGTCAACCACCACTGTTAAGTAGGATAAACATGAGTGTCAACCACCACTGTCAAGTGGGATAAACGAGAGAGTGTCAACCACCACTGTCAATTAAGATAAACGAGAGAGTGTCAACCACCACTGTCAAGTAGGATAAACGAGAGAGTGTCAACCACCACTGCCAAGTAGGTTAAACGAAAGTGTCAACCACCACTGTCAAGTAGGATAAACGAGAGAGTGTCAACCACCACTGTCAAGTAGGATAAACGAGAAAGTATCAACCACCACTGTCAAGTAGGATAAACAATAGAGTGTCAACCATCACTGTCAAGTAGAATAAACGAGAGAATGTCAACCACCACTGTCAAGTATGATAAACAATAGAGTGTCAACCATCACTGTCAAGTAGAATAAACGAGAGAGTGT
>CH000885.1:12322-32385 GCA_000149265.1 Ciona savignyi | reverse complement strand
TGCCAACCACCATTGTTAATTAGGATGAACAAGAGAGTGTCAACGACCACTGTCAAGTAGGATAAACGAGAGTGTCAACCACCACTGTCAAGTAGGATAAACGAGAGAGTGTCAACCACCACTGTCAAGTGGGATAAACAAGAAAGTGTCAACCACCACTGTCAAGTGGGATAAACAAGAGAGTGTCAACCACCATTGTCAAGTAGGATAAACGAGAGAGTGTCAACCACCACTGTCAAGTAGGATAAACAAGAGAGTGCCCCCCCCCACTGTCAAGTAGGATAAACAAGAGAGTGTCCCCCCCCACTGTCAAGTGGGATAAACGAGAGTGTCAACCACCCCTGTCAAGTGGGATAAACGAGAGAGTGTCAACCACCACTGTCAAGTGGGATAAACGAGAGAGTGTCAACCACCCCTGTCAAGTAGGATAAACGAGAGAGTGTCAACCACCACTGTCAAGTAGGATAAACGAGAGTGTCACCCACCCCTGTCAAGTGGGATAAACGAGAGAGTGTCAACCACCACTGTCAAGTAGGATAAACGAGAAAGTATCAACCACCACTGTCAAGTAGGATAAACAATAGAGTGTCAACCATCACTGTCAAGTAGAATAAACGAGAGAATGTCAACCACCACTGTCAAGTAGGATAAACAATAGAGTGTCAACCATCACTGTCAAGTAGAATAAACGAGAGAGTGTCAACCACCACTGTCAAGTAGGTAAACGAGAGAGTGTCAACCACCACTGTCAAGTAGGATAAACGAGAGTGTGTCAACCACCACTGTCAAGTAGAATAAACGAGAGTGTCAACCACCACTGTCAAGTAGGATAAACGAGAGAATGTCAACCACCACTATCAAGTAGGATAAACGAGAGAATGTCAACCACCACTGTCAAGTAGGATAAACGAGAAAGTATCAACCACCACTGTCAAGTAGGATAAATGAGAGTGTCAACCACCACTGTCAAGTAGGATAAACGAGAGTGTTAACTACCACTGTCCAGTAGGATAAACGAGAGACTGTCAATCACCAATTCTAAGTAGGGCAAATGATGTTGGATCAATCACATTAGGGAAACTCCCAACACCGCGAATGTGTAAAAGGCATTTGGTTCCCCACAATTAAGCCAAATTGTGGTCGTTTAATTTTTTCTATATCATAAAACTAAAATAGTTTATTTAATTTAAATTTTAAAGTATTTTAAAAAAAGTATAAAATAAACTTAAAACTACATTTGAAAAATACAAAATTTTCCCTGTAAGACCCGAAAGAACGACCATTATAATAGGCTATTGTCATATGTATAAACCAGTTTGTTACTAACTGCGGTATAAAAGGATCAAGAATTTCAATTTGATCAATCATGCAGGCATTCAATTACTATATTTAATCGTTTTCAATCTCTGTTAATTGCCTTGCCAAAGGACAAAACCAACTAGCTAGCAACCAGTTTCGTACCTGCAACCTTTCGGTGGAAAGACGACGCACCAAACCACCACACTTACCGACGCATTAACCTATTAAGCTCTTCGGTCAGAATAAATTATAACAAACTATTGAATATTTATTGCACGTAACACCAACAATAATCATTAAAAGCGAGTAAAATAGCCATCAAAATTGCAAAAACAAATTTTAAACGAAAATTTAAAAGAAATTGAGCGGTAAAAACGGCAAATCATGATAAAATACAACAAATTATGGTAACTGGATTGGTGGAGGCATAATTTCATGGGGTTTCTATCACAGATTCCACATTTTCGTTTACTTTTTTCGCGATAATAGTTTTGTCTATCGCTGGATCCATAAACCATTTGCCGGTGACGTCATCAAACACGTCACACTTCATCAGTTCCGAATCGTCGATCTAGAGATGTTGAAAGATTTATTTGTTGGATGCACATGTATTCATCATATATATTAGTACACAAATGAACCCAGGTGGTGGAGCTTGTAGGTTATTTATGTTTATCTTTTGGATGGGAGAACCAAGGGGGTTAACACACGGGCAATCGTCAGATCACCTCGTGCCCACCGTCGGGTTACCGGAGCTATTGCAGTGTGTTGTATATGATTCTTTAAATTGGTAGGTTTCAATAATCCGCAGTGCCTTGCCCAAGGACACAACTGACTAGCTGACGTCCAGTTTCAAGCCCGCAACCCCTTAGCTGAAAAACGTATTAACCCACCAAGCTAATCTGAAGGACAAATTAAGGTTGATTTGTGTGCAAATATATATATATACAGGATTTTAGAAATGGCGCAGATGGATATATGAATACACCATTAGATCAGATACACAGGTAATCCAACCTTATGAAGCTTAGTGGCTCTGGCATGGTGATGATCCACATATGGGTCGTTGTCCATCCTGTTGTAGCACGGTATGATAACCCACCGCTTGCGATCGGAATGGTTTTGCTCGCTATGGATGATTTAGAGGTTACTGGAGACTTTGTTTATATTTCAAAACGTTTGTCCGACCGGCTAGTCTGGTCGTTTAGTGCGTCACCTTTATACCGAAAGGTTGCAGGTTCGAAACTGGTCACTAACTAGTCGGTTGTGTCCTTGGGTAATGCACTTAACGAACATTGCAAGAACATAGTGTAATAATGGGTTCTACCAAATTGAAGGAACGTATCTATCATATACAACACACTACAATAGCTCGGGTAACCCGACGGTGGGCGCAAGGTGATCTGACGATCGCCCATGTGTTAACCCCCTCGGTTTTCACATTCATATGAATAAACATGAATATCATATCATATCCTAAGGCTTTTTTCGCAATAATCCACTTTATCAATAAGAGAGCACTGTCACCAACAGTTTTAACATTATTAATGACATCATCAACTCTAATTTCAAAAGGTAATGGAATCACACCAGAACGACGTTTTGTCGTCCGCCCGACAAAACGTTTTTGTCGTAAGCGTGTTTTTCGTTTTTTGTTTTGGTCTTTTTGACCAACAGAACCACAAATATGGGGCCTAAAATACCCAGTCACTCCGACCCACCTAGAATGCAACACATTGCAATGAAAGAAAATTCCATCTCCAGGTTCAAGTTCAACGAAAACTTCTTCCAAGACTTTATGGCACTGTAAAAAGTTTGTCGAATTACTAATGCAATTTTCCCATAAATTACAAAAGAATTTAATAAATTAAATGTTCAAATATGTAAACAAAATTGAAATAAATTTGACGATTTGTAATGAAAATTATCTTGCATTTTTTCGGGATCGAATTGTTGATGCATTTTTACATAAATTACCAAAGAAATGTACACAAATCTACTAAAAATGTAACAAAACAAATTTTCAAATGTGTCTACAAAATTGAACTAAAATTTGACGATTAGTAAAAGAAAAATAAATCCGCTTGAGTGCGGAAACATATTTTTAGGAAATTTATTTTTTTAGTCTTATAGCTTATTGGTAACGCATTATACTGTTAGTCAAAAGCTGTTATTTTTTTCTTGTTTTTTTTCAACGCAAGTTTTGAACCAATGTTGAACTTTTAGTGGGATTTGAATTAGGTTGAAGCTTCAAGTTTTTAATTGTGAAATAAATGGAGACTTTCTATGTGAGGATTTTGAGTGACAGCCGTTTTGTGAGGTCAGTTTGCATTGGAGAGATAGGGAGAATAATTAGTTAAACGCCTCATATAACTTCATATTTTTCCCATTTTTGTGAACAAACCTCACACGATAGAAATGTTATCACCCAGTTAATGCGTTGGATTAGTCTGGCGGTTTAGCGCGACGACTCTTAACCGAAGGGTTGTGTCCTTGGGCAAGGTACTTAACGGACATTACCTGAACCCAGCGCATTTATGGGTTTTACCAAAAAAACGTGTGAATAATAAAAAAACACACTGCAATAGCCCCGGTAACCCAACGGTGGGCGCAAGGCGATCTGACGATTGCCCGTAAGTTAACCGCCTTGGTTCCCCATGCACGGGGATAAACATGAATATCCTATGCTATCAAACCTCTTTTAGTCGTTCAGGGTCGGCTCCATTTTGGCCTCCAATTCTCACGTGATCGATTCTCCCAAATTTGTGAGATCCTCGCAACACCTTATAATGTAAAATATTTTTTGGAAATGTGGCGCAGATGGACAGGTGGTGTGCTTATCAAGGTTGATTTGTGTGCAAATATATATGATCAGGACTTTTGGAAATGTGGCACAGATGGACCAGGTGGTGTGCTTATCAAGGTGTGATTTGTGTACAAATATATATGAATCGGGACTTTTGGAAATGTGGCACAGAATGGACCAGGTGGTGTGCTTATCAAAGGTTGATTTGTGCACAAATAAATATGTTCAAGACTTTGGAAATGTGGCACAGATGGACAGGTGGTGTGCTTATCAAGGTTGATTTGTGTGCACATATATATTATTAGGACTTTGGAATTGTGGCACAGATGGACAGGTGGTGTGCTTATCAAATGTAATTAAACACTCTTTACAAAATGGTCCCAAAATAGAAAACACTTACCTTAAGACACCCGTTTCCACGATCACACTTATGTATTGCAACCATAACGGATAGAAGATCCGGAAATAATATTCCGTTCTTGTACCAGTAGCTGTAAATTGGGGCAATTATTGTAGTTGGTTGATTTGTATATGCTTGGCGAGAACCTTCATATTGAACGATACGTCTGTGGTTAAAAATACTTGGGCCAACAATTATGTAAGAATAGGATATTTGTGTTTATCCTCGTAAATAGGAAAACCAGGGGGGTTAACACGCGGGCAATCGTCAAATCACCTCGCGCCCATTGTCGAGTTATGGAGCTATTGCAATGTGTTGTGTATGATAGACCCGTTCCTTTCATTTGGTAGAACCCATTAATCCGCTAGGTTCAGGCAATGTTTGTTAAGTGCTTTGCCAAAGACACAACTGACTAGCTAGAAACCTATTTTCGAATCTGCAACCCTTCGGCTGAAAGTCGACGCACAAACCCACCAAGCTAATATGTTGCACTTTGACATTTTGCTTATGTTAAAATTTTGACGTTTTTATGTCCGTTAAGTTCCTTGCCCAAGAACACCAGTTAACGACCAGTTTCGAACCTGCAACCCTTTGGTTGAAAGGCAACGCACTAATCCCCAATATTAATAAGACGTTTTTCTAAATCCAACTAATAAATGTGAAGAATCATCTTACCCATAATCCTGGTGCCACTGGAAGGAACCCCCAGTATGTGGTTCCTTCATATTCACCTTGGTATGGTAGTGGTAGACCTCCCCTCCTAGTAGCTGCAATGTTTAAGTCTTTATAGGACAAGATGATCAGTGTTTATCCCCATGAATGGGAAAACCAAGGGGTTTAACACACGGGCAATCGTCAGATCACCTCGCGCCCACCATCCGTTTACTGGAGTTATTGCAGTGTGTTGTTTATGATTCACATGTTCCTTCAATTTGGTAGAACCCATTAATCTGCTAGGTTCAGGCAATGTCCGTAAAGTGCCTTGCCCAAGGACACAACCGGCTAGCTAGCGACCAGTTTCGCACCTGCAACCTTTCGATTGAAAGGCGACGCATTTCACCGCCAAACCAACCGGCCGGATTATCCCTGTTCTCGCTGTCTTCTTGATGAAGTAGCTTGTTTGTAGAATGTTGGACTATAAACCGAATGGGAGTAGGATCAAAACCTGCCGCTAGCTGGTCGTGTGCTTGGGCGATGCACTTTGCAGATGATTGCCAGAAAGGTACGGTTCATTGTACGGTCGTGTGGCCGAATGGTTAACGCGACCGATACACATACCGAATACTATACAAAAACGGTCCAAGTGACAAGCCCATCATGGGTTCAAAACTTCTCGGTAATAAATTGATGCCAGAAAGCAGTTATTTAATGAGTGAAAGAGAAAATTGTTGTAATTTCGTCATTATTATACACAATACAGTACAATATCGCTCCGGCAACACAACTGTTGGCAATCTCATTGCTTATGTTTAGCATTCTGCGTTTTGTTTTCTAAAGATAAATATGAATATCTTTTAATCAAATAAAAAAAACTAAATAAAAACTTTTACTATTTTTACCTAAATAAAAATGTAAATTAAATAAAAAAAATTACTATTTTTACCTCAATAAAAAATTAAATAAAAAAAATTGACTATATTTAACAAAATAAAAAATTAAATAAAAAAAATTCGTATTTTAATAAAAATCCATTATTTTTAACAAAGTCGGCACCTTTTTCAGTGGTGTCAACCACCTCCTGCATCGCCCAAAAAGACCAGTATAATCCACACCAGGATGGTTCCAAATCACCATCCTAGAGTTCATGGTGTCGCCGTCTGGCAGGTCGAAAGCGTGTTTGGTGACGTGTCCGGGTTTGAGACATTTTTCCAGCCTTTCAATTTCAGCGAAAGAGTACAGGCCGCTGGAGTGAATTGATTTCTTTACTTTTTTAGTGTTTATAGAAATATTTTACATTTTTATTCAGCTCATCGCTTTGTATTAGACTTTTATTGAAATATCACATGCGTTTCCATAGTTCCCCATCAACGGACGGAGTACTAGTCCTTGCAGTGAAAAGGATTAGTTCGCCGGTTGGTCTGACGGTTAAGTGCGTCGCCTTTTCAATCGAAAGGTTGCAGGTGCGCTAGCTAGACGGCTGTGTCCAATGGTAAGGCACTTTACGGACATTGCCTGAACCCATCAAAATTAAAGGAATTTGTCTATCATACACAACACAAATTTCAAGTTTCGACTCTACAACCTTTCGGCCAAAAGGTGAAGCACTCACCCGACGATGGGCACGAAAAGATCTGACGATTGCCCGTGTGTTAACCCACTTGGTTTTCCCATTCACAGCGATAAACATAAATATCCTACTAAAACTATTTTTTTAAAACCAAACCTCACCGAACTAACATGAAACCATCTCTGTCAAACGCATCTTTCATGCGATCTGTGACTTCAAATGCTTCGCCAGGAGTATATTTAAACTCAGGAATTTTCCCTAAAAAAGCATTTTTATTTAAAACATATCCAAAAAATGTTAGTCTAGAAAAGGAACAATTATTATCAAGAGTTTTATATATAAAATTTAAAAATAACTTTAAAAATCCCGTTTTCCATTTTTTTTAATAATCCTGATTTATGTTTTCATCGTGAAAACAAAAAAGAAACTAAACTGACTAAAACAATTATTTTGAAATTTGACTTACCGTACGTGCGTTTAGTCATGTTAAGTTGCACTGTGAAAGATTTTGCTTTGGCAGCGATTCATGTTACTTGTGGTTAATAGTTAACTAAAGCAAAAATAGATGATCAAACAATGCAAGATTGTATAGCAGGTTAATGCTTGCAAAGTATTCGGGTTTATTTAAACACGCCATCGTTTAACGTCCGACAGATTAGTCTGGTGGTTTAGTGCTTCGTCTTTTAGCTAAAGGGTTACTGGTTCAAAATCATTTCCAAATTCCCAATAATCTTTTTCACCCTCCACCCAATTTAACCATATTTATCGAACCTAAATATACAACTCACAGTATTTACCCACTAACCTGTATTTACCCCCAAAACGACCCCCAAACACCCACAACCTGTATTCACCCCCAAAACGACCACCAAACACCCACAACCTGTATTTACCCCCAAAACGACCCCCAAACACCCACAACCTGTATTTACCCCCAAAACGACCCCCAAACACACACAACCTGTATTTACCCCCAAAACGACCCCCAAACACACACAACCTGTATTTACCCCCAAAACGACCCCCAAACACCCACAACCTGTATTTACCCCATATAGTCGAACCCCAAACAAAAATCTTGATAAATTCAACTCAAAACACGACGGAATGAATCACATTTAATCATACAGAAATACAAAGAGAATAAAAATTGGAGGATTTCACGAAAATTCCAACAGCTGTTCAACGGTGGCGCGATTTTTTGGGTTTCTTTGAAGACAGTTCTGGACGATTTTCCACAAACGCTGGTCCTTGAATTCCGGGAATTCTATCCTGAAGATTAGGTTGTTTAGTACAGTGGGAAATGATTGATTCCATTTAAATAAGAAGTCGTCCGATTGATGTTTGGTGGATTAGTGGCTTTCAACCGAAAGGTTGCAGGTGCGAAACTGGTTGCCAGCTAGTCGGTTGTGTCCTTGGGCAAGGCAGTTAACGGACATTGCTTGAACCCAGCGGACTAATGAGTCATAGTAAATTGAGGGAAAGTGTGAATCATATACAACACATTGTAATAGCTTTGGTAACCCGACGGTGGGCGCGAGGTGATCTGACGATTGCCCGTGTGTTAACCGGCCTTAACCCCCTTGGTTTTCCCATTCACGGGGATAAACATGAATATCCTATCATAACTACCGATGGTGATAATAAAACTAGTTTTAAAAAGTTTGAATCAAATGTAAATGAGGCTGTTACTTTTGTATTTAAGAGTGAAAGAAAATAATATGCCAAACAACGACGAATTTCTATCTCGACCATATTTAGTCTGATCACTGAATTTCCCGCTATCCTGTATTTAACCCCAATAAAATAACCAATTTGTATTAATTCCCCAATACCCAATAATCTTTATTTACCCCTCCCACAAGTAATGCATATTTAGGTAATTCCCCCAAACCCCACCAACCTGTGTTGTGGGTTGGTGATGGCATTCAATTTAAGCATCTGATGCTTAATATGTTGGAAAGGAGTTCGTCCATACATCATGGAGTAGAGAATACAACCCAGCGACCATACATCTGCTCTGGGGCTTATCTGACAAAAAAGGGGCTTTTATTTATGCAAATTAGGGTTAAAAATATTAGTGATGGTTTTCTAAAGGGGAAAAATTTTGTTTAGTTTAGTTTATTCATTTTTTGCCCTAGTTTTTAAAAATGGCAAACGAATATAATCTCGACACAGGAACGGGAAAAGACGGCAAAACGAACAGTCGTTAAAACACGTCATTAAAAAAAAGGATATAATTTAATAAATATAGCGGACGCGGGCGTTTTTGTGGGTAATTTTTTTTAAATTGCGAAATTGGGGGGTTATTTATTATAGGGGTCCATTAATTTATGCAAATTAGGGTTTAAAATGTTGGTATGGGTTTTTTGAGGGGTAAAATTTTGTTTTTGTGGTTATTTTTTTATTTATACCCACAACTAAAAATAACAACTTGAGTTTGGCCCTTTGCGAAACCATGCGTAAAATAATTTTGGAAAATGTCTAACAGTCAAAAAAAATTAAAATAGAAACTAAATATGCTGTCATGAAAAATTGCAAAATTGTCTAAAAAACTACATTTTTATTTCATTCAAATAAAGGTTTGAAGCTTTTAAGGTCAATTTTAGAATTAAGGGCCAGAAATTTTGATTTTTTAGGAATTTTTAATAAATTTTTCAAAATAGTTGATTTGCAAATTAACTATAAATATAAGCTATTTTATTTACCATAAACATTCTTCATAATTGCTTATATTTTTAGTTAATATAAATATAAGCTATTATATTTATAGTTAATATATTTAATAAGCATATCCTGCCAGAAATGCATAAAAAAACATTAATAGAACTCTAAAAAAACATCCATAAGATAGACTCACCTTAAACTGGGGGGCCTCTGGGTTATAACCCCCTGACATGTCCATGATTGCTTCCGGAGCCATGTAGTTAAGGGTACCGCACTGTGAGTGGATCGTTATATAGACAGGATACTCATGTTTATCCCCGTGAATGGGAAAATCAAGAGGTTATAGATGTGTATGGAGAGGCAATAATGAAATCGAAATTCAGCCTCTTTAACTATAAAATTTACCCTTTTAACTATGAAATTTAGCCCTTTTTACTATTAAATTTAGCCCTTTACTTCAAATTTAACCCCATTAGTAACGAATTCGAAATTTAGCCCTTTACTTTAAATTTAACCCAGTAACGAATTCAAAATTTAGCCCGGCAAAGAAAAGAAACTTCAAGTTACATTGGAATAATTAGACTCTGGGAGATAACGTTTCACTTTGGTTTCACTGGTGGTACTGGGTGGCTTACTTATACAGGTAAACAAATGTGCTACCAAAATACCTGAGTTTCTTTAATAATACTGGTCGCATCTGACTGAATTGAGTTCGAAATTCCAAAATCGATGAGTTTGAGGTGACCCTCCACAAACACGAAGTTTGCTGGCTTTAAATCGCGGTGAATTACCCCTGAGAAGTGTTTTATTAGATTGGGCTGGGCAACTTCTATAGTCAACAGGCCAGATGTGGAAAAATAAAGTTCTTGGTGGGACGGATTATTACATGAATAGTATTCAATATCTTAATTACAGGGTATGGTTAGGTACAGTCTGCGGGCCGGACAAAATCCCTTCATGGATCGGACCCTGCCTTCGAGTAGTATGTTGCCCATGCCTGGGTTAGATGGTTGTGTAACATGACCCTTCCTGTAAGCTGAAAGGTCGCTGGATCGAAACCGGTTTTTACAGTCATTTACAAGGTCCTACGATTTACAGGCAATTGACAGATACCTCACGCTCACTGTCTGGTTACCAGAGCTATTGCAGTGTGTTGTATATGATAGACACGTTTCTTCAATTTGGTAGAACCCATTAATCCGCTGGGTTCAGGCAATGTCCGTTAAGTGCCTTGCCCAAGACACAACAGACCAGTCACAATCTTTGTTTCTTTAGGACCAGTTGTTCTAAAAGGGTGAAAATCCCTTGAGTTTACAAATACAGCCATAATCCCCCACTTATTCAGCAACCAAAGTAAACAAAACAATAATAAAGAATTAACACTCAAAATTCAGCGCTATCTGAAAATATGATGCAAATCATAAAAAACACAAAGCAATTTTTTAAAAACTTATAAAGTTTTCCTACCGTGCTGATGTATTGTGTTTACTGCGTGCAGCATTTTCTTCCAGAAATATCTGATTTCGTAAATTTCAAGTCGATTGTTCTGACTTTTCCGACTTTGTATCAACTTGGCCAGATCAGTTGACCCACATTCCAACACAAGGAAAATGTGGTCGTTTGTTAGTTGGCTGGAAAGTCGCAAAAATAAACGTTTGCACAATCGAAAGTGATTGAATTTCATGGTCCACGAATTCAACGTTTTTAAATTTTTTTTTCAATTTTAAAACAATTCTAAAAGTACATTTTTTGTAATTTGCTCTTTAGTTTATTATTATATTCGGAAAGACTCTATGCATAAGGTGTATTACAGTGCACCTGAGCAAGTCACTTTACATTGTTCCAAAGTAGAGGTATCTATTAAATAATAAAAAAACAAGTCTAAATATTAATATAATAAACTGCTTGACAGCATGTGTCATAGATAAAGCATATAATTTAAGAAACGTTGAAACTATTTTATTACGAAAAATCCACAAAAATGCATTCTTTAACATGCGATTACGATATAATTGAAACATGAGATTATTAAAACCAATAATAAATTACAAAACTAGTAAAAGTCACTTACTAGTCGTATAAATGTACTATGTATGGATTTCTTCTGAGTTTCATTAAGAATTCGATTTCGTTTTTAAATTCATTTTTTGTTGGCTCATCGGCACCTTTTAGTGAAACCTAGATCAAAAAAGATATATTGATTATATCAAAACAAAACGGAAAAAGATGAACAGACATAAGGTGTAGGATTCAACAGGGACAAAGCCCTACTCTACGTTGCCAACCCTGTGTTGGCGAATTTGAGCTGTTCCACGTACTTGACCAGTAATTGCTCTATTTTCTATATTTGACATAAAACACCCTCTTGTGCTGTCATGTAATTGCGCTAGCAAATTAACGGTAGCTTATTCACAATACAGTATAGAAATACACAGATAGACACATAGACACAATTTCTGGGTTACCTTTCGTGCGATATAGAACAGCTCAATGAATAAACCTGCTTTCACGTGGTAAAGAACAGAAAAGGCCGAAATTACTATGACGTTTAAAATTGGCAGCGACGCGGTGACGCTTCATTGGGCACACAGAAATTGGGAATTATAGGTACTTGGGATTGGGCTCTAAAATGACCGTAACATCATTGGGAGACAAAATGGGAGACAAACAGACATCAGGATTACCTGTTTCACTGCCATTGTTGTTTTAGACTGGAGACAAAACACCTGCGAAACCTTGCTTGAGCCTCCTTCACCAAGCTGTTTGAGGACCAGGTAATTCTTGTTATTCACGCATAACCTTGGGAGGTCAATTTGGGGTTCTGTGACTGTAAATAGAAACTTCTATGAATGACAGAAGGTTATCCTGTATAAAACCAGTGGAATCCATAAACAAACTGAATAAAATCCTATATGCAGTAGAATAGTTGGGATGGGATAATATCCTCTTATATAATTAGTTCTTTTCCTGAATAAATTCGTTGCATTTTAATCAGTTTGTTTATGGATAGGATATTCATGTTTATCCCCATGAATGGGAAAACCAAGGGGGTTAATACACTGGCAATCGTCAGATCACCTCGCGCCCATCGTCGGGTTACCGGAGCTATTGCAGTGTGTTGTGTATGATAGACACCTTTCTTTAATTTTGCACATTACTCGAGCCACACCATAAAATAACAGAAAATTCGTTTTAAAATGTCAATTTTATATTTTTTAAAATTCAGCTGCCGGTTTGGGATAAAATGGCAAAACTACAGTAGTTAAAACACGTCAGTGAATAGACATGGTACAACGGAGACAAAAATGAAGTGGCCGTTAAACCTTACATTAATAAAAATAAATTTCAACAGAACAATTTATATAAAAATAAATGAATTTTGAAGATAATTAAGCCTTGAATAAAAGTGTTTTCTTATTTTTATTTTGTAATTCACCTGCTTTTTTTATTTTTTTTAAAATTCACCATAGTCGGGTTAACGGGGCTATTAGCGTAAGCACATTACTAAGACCACACCATAAATCACTGAAAATTGGTTTTAATTGGTAAAAAAAAAAATTGGTAAAAATGTCAATTATATGCGGTGGGCACATTACTCGAGCCACACCATAAAATAACTGAAATTTTTTTTAAAATGTTAATTTTATGTTATTTTTAAAATTCACCTGCCGGTTTGGGACAGAACACTCTTTGTGGAGGTAATGTACGAGGAGGGGGCATCTCTTTTGTTTCCACTCGCATGCTTCTTATTTCCGGTTTTACGGGTGATTTCTCTCTCATTTCAATCGCGTTTTGGTCTTCGGGGATTAATAGCGGGATTGGGGGTGATTTTGGGGGCTGGTTTGACCCCATGACGCTGAAGGAAGGGGGGACGGGGCTAGCTAGTGGGGTACTGTCGACTAAAAATAAAAAAAAACGAGTTTACCTATTTTGTTAATGTTTTTGTTAGCAATCAAATTAACCCGATGCCCAGGTGGACATATTTAAATAAAATTCACTAAAACGACCAAAATTTATTTGGGGAAGTTACTTTCTCATTATAAGCTTTTTGTGTTTATTTTAGTGTTTCAAAATCTTTTTCACCTGAGACACATTCAGAAACCCAACTAAATTTGACGGCACATTGCAATCAAAACTGTACAATGGGAGGTCTTCTGACAAGCCATATACATTGGATATTATATTAGCAAAGTGTCTGACAGCCGTAATATTTAAATTTGCAAAAACTAAAATCCATTTATTTGGTAAAAACTTTGTTAAAAAATATTATTTTCCAGCGGCATACCTAACATTGTATTGCGGCACAGTAGTGTGTCGTACCACACTGGTTGCGGAGCACAGAACAGGTGAATAAAAACAGTAATTCCAATTATTAATTTAACTAGAAGTGGTTTGAAAAGAACTGATTCAGATAAAAAGGGCATCAAAAGAATCGGTAATCCATATTCAACTCATACTTACCATTGGAAACCAATGGATCACTTCTTAAAGGGTTCGTAGCATCATTCTGGTCTGTGGAAATGAAATAACATTTTTAAGAGAAAGGTCTTTGTTTTAATAAAAAATATTTAAAATAATAAGTAAATTCTTGTTTAAAATTCATGTTATCATGTCTTAATGTTAAGATATATAAATTGTTTTATTTATGGTACAATTTTAAAAACTATTGATAATTGTATTTACAATCAAAAACTGTGTAAATATGCATTATGCAGCATGTATTAGGGCTAAATTAGGATAGGATATTCATGTTTATCCCCGTGAATGGGAAAACCAAGAGGGTTGAGACACGGGCAATCGTCATTTTTAGCAATTATTACACATTTAATTGAAATGATTTTTGCAACATTTATCAAACGAATCAATTAGATTGCTTTGTGCAGCATATAGTAGGGGTGTTTTCTGGTTTAAATCTATAAACTTACCGTTGGCATTTGGTGATTTTTCATCTGCTGTCTCCAATGAGCTAAGGAAAGAAAGAAAATTTGATTTTACCTTTCATGAAACTTTGGATAATGCAAGAAAAAAAGGAAAAATAAATTATGTCATAGCGCAAGAATAATATAACTATAGAAATTTTAATTCTACCTTTCAAAATTAGATTTTACCTTTCAATTCAAAATTAGATTTTACCTTTCCCTTCAAAATTAGATTTTACCTTTTATAAAACTTGGGATAATGAAAGAAATAATGGAGTGGGCAATAATTATGTTATAGCGCAAGAATAATAAAACTATGGAAAAAATGAAAATTAATAACAAGTGTTTAATTTACCTTTCCAGTGATCTAAGAACTCTTTGTGGTCCTATTGCTTTGCCTGTTTTAAATAATAAATGAATTCAAATTTGAATGAAAAAGTGCTTTTTCTCGTGGTACAAATGCAAGTGGATAGAATGGATATTCATGTTTATCCCTGTGAATGGGAAAACCAAGGGGGTTAACATACAGGCAATCGTCAGATCACCTCGCGCCCACCGTCGGGTTACCGGAGCTATTGCAGTGTGTTGTATATGATTCAAACATTCCTTTAATTTGGTAGAACCCATTAATTCGCTGGGTTCAGGCAATGTCCGTAAAGTGCCTTGCCCAAGGACACAACCGACTAGCTAGCGACCAGTTTCGAACCTTCAACCTTTCGATTGAAAGGCGACGCACTAAACTGCTGCACCAACCGGCCGGACGAGTGGATTATGGGGGTTAATATGGTGGGGGTATTATTGTTTTTATATGGAACAAACCATATTTATAAATGACTGTGGAAACTTATTAAAAACTAAATAAGGTCCCCAAACTAAACAAGTTCCCTATTTAGAAATGGCTAAGAACCCATATTTAAATGCACTGGATTAAACTAATGCCCAATTTCTGCAATATTAAAATGGGAGGTTGCCTACTGTCCAAGATTGAATTGGATTCGAAATTTAGGTTTATCCTCTCGAATAGAAAACACAACGAAAGGTCGTATTAATTACCATCACCTTATGCACACTGTCGGTTGATTTGACTTTTAAACCAAATTCGCGTCAACCAAATTGGGTAGAATAAGGCTTTCTTAATGAGGTTTTTACAATTATGATGAGAAATGATATGGGTACCTCTAAATACTACAGGATCGCTTGGATCGCTTAGATTGTTATATAATGCAATTCAAACCCTGTAACATCTCAATCCCAGAGCCAACTTTAACCCCAACCCTAACATTAATATCATAATTTTTATTGCGATCCAAGCGCTCCTGTAGTATTTAGAGGTACCAAAAAATATGCAAAAAGCATTTAGGTACAAATAAAATGATTAATTTATGCAAAATGATTAATTCTCCAAACAATTATACCACTTTTACCTACACGCCACACGAACAACTTTACCTTTAGATTTAGAGGCAGAGGCAGCAACATGATTGGTGGAGGGCTTCGAATTGGAGAGCGATGGAAGGTCGAATTTGAAATGATCCGGGAATGTCTTGGTGACGGAAAAGCTTAACCTGCGTGGTGGTGTGTTACTTATTGCCAGGTGCCTTATGCTCCAAGCCGAGTTGCTCGAATTTATTACAGTGGGTGGTTGCGATAGTCGTTTGTGTGTGGAAATCCGCTGTATGTTCAAAACTGGTCGCTTGCTAGGTGGTTGAGTCCTTGGGCAATGCACTTTACGGACATTACCTGAACCCAGCGGATTAATGGGTTCTACCAAATTGAAGGAACATGTCTATCATACACAACACACTGCAATAGCTCCGGTAACCCGACGGTGGGTGTAAGGTGATCTGACGATTGTTAACTCCCTTGGTTTTCCCATTCATGGAAATAAACATGAATATTCTATTATAAAATAAATAGAAATTAAATAAAGAATGGGGACTTACTTTGGAGGAGAAGGGGTCTTTATGTCGCAATATATACTGTCCAATGGCTTGAACCTATTCCTGAGACATAGAAATATACATTGTGCTGAATGTTAGGTAACAATTAGAGGTGTGTGTCACTTAGCAGTTAATTAAACTCATTTTCTGTCATGTTATAGATGTTATAGTTAAACACAACTTATACAGCTATTTGTGAGTAACCGAACAAGCAGTGCATATAATGGTTTTCTTAGGACCTTAGGTGCCCACATTTTTGCACAGTAATACACCTCATGTCCACAGTTGAGCATAGTAATACACCTCATGCCAACAGTCGAGCACAGTAATACACCTCATGCCCACAGTCGAGCACAGTAATACACCTCATGTCCACAGTCGAGCACAGTAATACATCTCATGCCCACAGTCGAGCACAGTAATACATCTCATGCCCACAGTCGAGCACAGTAATACACCTCATGTCCACAGTCGAGCACAGTAATACATCTCATGCCCACAGTCGAGCACAGTAATACACCTCATGCCCACATTTTTGCACAGTAATACACCTCATGTCCACAGTCGAGCACAGTAATACACCTCATGCCAACAGTCGAGCACAGTAATACACCTCATGCCCACAATCGAGCACAGTAATACACCTCATGCCCACAGTCGAGCACAGTAATACATCTCATGCCCACAGTCGAGCACAGTAATACATCTCATGCCCACAGTCCAGCACAGTAATACAACTCATGTCCACAGTCCAGCACAGTAATACACCTCATGCCCACAGTAGAGCACAGTAATACACCTCATGTCCACAGCCGAGCTCAGTAATACACCTCATGTCCACAGTCGAGCACAGTAATACACCTCATGTCCACAGCCGAGCTCAGTAATACACCTCATGTCCACAGTCGAGCACAGTAATACACCTCATGCCCACATTTTTGCACAGTAATACACCTCATGCCCACAGTCGAGCACAGTAATACACCTCATGTCCACAGCCGAGCTCAGTAATACACCTCATGTCCACAGTCGAGCACAGTAATACACCTCATGCCCACAGTAGAGCACAGTAATACACCTCATGCCCACAGCCGAGCTCAGTAATACACCTCATGTCCACAGTCGAGCACAGTAATACATCTCATGCCCACAGTCGAGCACAGTAATATACCTCATGCTCACAGTCCAGCATAGTAATACACCTCATGCCCACAGCCGAGCACAGCAATACACCTCATGCCCACAGCCGAGCACAGCAATACACCTCATGCCCACAGCCGAGCTCAGTAATACACCTCATGCCCACAGTCGAGCACAGTAATACACCTCATGCCCACAGTTGAGCACAGTAATACACCTCATGCTCACAGTCGAGCACAGCAATACACCTCATGCCCACAGCCGAGCTCAGTAATACACCTCATGCTCACAGTAAAGCACAGTAATATACCTCATTTAGTTTTCGCAATATATATATTTTTGTAATTTATTGACAACACAATATAGAGGCATAACACTGTTTCTGTTTAATCGTAACGTTTTTCCACAAACTTTAATAGGGTTCAAAAATTTTCTACGTATAGAATTTTCTTTTTATTTAGAATTTCTATTTTAAGCATGTTGCATAGTTTTAAAATACATAGATTCTCCTTTTGGTTATTAGAATCTATGTTATATAATAATAGGTTGGTTGTTGCATTGTACTTTACATTATTACTTAGTGCATTGGCATAGTTAAATAGCTGGTCAAATATGGGTTAAGTAATGATGGTTAAAAATGACTCTTTGAGAACATTTACAAGCAAATTTTTATTCCAATTCATCCCCCATGTCCATTGGACCTGGTTCAGCCACTATATTATGGAGAAACTTACCGCAGAAGTGTTGGAGTTTTAAGAATCATCTCTTTCTTCGTTTCTAAACAAACATTTTGTTTAAAAATGAACTTAAATCAAAATTTTATATTCCAAATAAATATTTTAAAATATGTTTAAATAAAAATAAACAAATTTCTTTCTTACTCAATATTTTTTTAAAAATAGAAAAAATAAATAAAATTTTATTTTTTTTTTGAATTAAATGAATTGACTACGGTACCTGTTTTCTGGGGTGTATCAGTGTTTGTTCTGTTTTCTGTAAAAAATATTTGTTTTTTATACTACAGTATGTATTTGGTATTTATTTGCATGTTTGGTTGTGGGATTTCCATACAGTGCTTACAAACAATGCATTTAAAATAGAAGTCTGGTCCTAATCATGAAGATAGACTAGGATATCTGAGCTATTGTTAGATTACCTCACGAATATGTATTGCACGGACAATAGTCAGATAACCTCGCACCCACTGTCGGGTTTATATTGCAGTGTGTTGGGTATGACAGACACGTTCCTTTAATTTGGTAGAACCCATTAGTCCAGGCAATGTCCGTTAAGTGTCTTGCCCAAAGACACAACCATCTAGTTAGCGAACAGTTACAAATATACACAGGACCAAAAATTTGAGCGAGTAACACAAGTAACACTCGCATGTTTATTGCAAGTTACACGTCGTGTGAGTAAAAATTTATTCTTGCAAATAAAACACTAATTAACATTAAACTCGACCGTTTTCTATTGAACTAGAATAAAGGAGAATAAAAAACAAATCCTCATCATTGCGACCTTTTTTATTATATGCCTGGCAAGTTCAAATGCTAGAGTCTATAATTACTTATGTAAAAAAATTTACTCGCAAGAGCTTCCACATGCGATGTTTCTTACTCGGCGGAAATACCACCATTTAGTCATACAAACTTACTTAGTGGTGCAGATGCATTTAATTTTCGAGCAGAGATATCAATCTTCAACTTAGCGATCGGCTGGTCAAATATATAACATCCTGTTGCTGTTTTGCCAAATTGTAGAACTTTTAAAGCATTGTCAAGGTTGCCTGAAATTAAAATTAAAACCAAATTTTTGGTAAATATTTTTTAAATTTGGGTAAATTTTTAAATTTGGTAAAAGATGTAAAGAGTTATCGTTAACTGAATGGTGTCAGTTATAAAGTAAAAAAACAATAAACTGTTAAAAAATAACAATAAAAAACAATAAAATCAACTTAAATGCTTACTGAACAGAAGAGGAAATAACTTTGTTAAGGCAACGTCTACTGCCATAAATGCCATATTCAATGGCAAAATTGATGAAATAAACACTGGTTTTGATCCCACAACTATTCGGCTAATATTCAGTGTGCAACGAAATTCCTGGTTCCGGAGCTACTGTGGACCCGCCCATACTAATCTAATGTATCATGGCCTACATAAACGAATCAGCCGATTCCACCCACCATTTCTAACCTCATACTGAGCATAAGAGAGATGGATGAACGGGACGTTTCGGCAGATATCGGCGGCTTTTTTAAACTTGGTTTGTCCTGCGATCACGTCGGCTGAACTGTGAAAACGTAAAATTAATTTTTCAGCCACAGTTTTTTCTGTCAATGCATAGACTAGTGTCGGGATGGGCAACTTATCTAGTCGGTGGGTCAGATGTGGGAAAATAAAGTTCTTGGTGGGCCTGATTATTACTAGATACAGTCTGCGGGCTAGACAAAATTTCTTCACAGTCCATACCCGGCTCACAGACTGTATGTTGCTCATGCCTAGGCTGGCGAATGGTTTATGTCAATTTAACACAATCTTTATTCACAATACAACAACACTATCAAAAGTGAGGGAAATATTGTGTTTAGAATAGGCACATCTAGTTACTACAGGATCGCTTTGGTTAGGGTTAAAGTCACAAAATATCCTGTAGTAATTAG
>CH000893.1:5388-23235 GCA_000149265.1 Ciona savignyi | reverse complement strand
ATTCCATTCTTGAAATTATCAAAATATCCTGTAACAGATAACACCAACACATCATGCCTCGAAAGACCAGACGCGTGTGACCAGTAAATTCAGCAAGAATTCGACATTTTTTCTTTAGGTTAATGAACTTCTCGACGCTGACACTGTATTCCTGTCAGCAGAGTGGCGCAGCGGAAGCGTGCTGGGCCCATAACCCAGAGGTCGATGGATCGAAACCATCCTCTGCTAGTGCTGTGATCGTATAGTGGTTAGTACTTCACGTTGTGGCCGTGACAACCCAGGTTCGAATCCTGGTCACAGCAATTTTAAATATTACCAACTAAGATTTTCCAAAAATATATATTTTTAAATTTTCTGAATTACGTCACAACCTAATTTAATATATTTCTAATTCAGAAAAATAACAGTTAACGTTAACAAACAGGGAACTTTTTACAAGCGGACCGCTCTGCACAGAAGATATAGGCATATTTATTGTTTGACCGCCTCCTAAAACTAGGGTTTGAAGACATAAATGCTAAACATTACTCTCCTGACGCCACACGAATTAGAAAGCAATAGCCCAACAAAAATTCTTTAGAAAGATAAGAATGAAACGACATTTCTCAGGGGACGTACGCATGACCAGTCAGTTAGCATTAGGATTGCAACCACCAATGTTTGAGATACAGCATGACTTGACCCTAAATTACTTAACAAATATAAGATAAAACTGAAGGGCGATCACCAGTTCAATTGTCTCTGTGGCGCAATGGATTATCGCGCTGGACTTCTAATCCAGAGGTTCCGGGTTCGAGTCCCGGCAGGGATGATTCTTTTGTCAAAATTGGAAAAATTATATTACTAAACTTATATTTAGAAACATATTAAGGACATCTGTGCGGACACGATTAGTCATATGACGAAAACCTGTGCTCCTCGGTTGCATATATATATTTCAATGATTTTCTGCTTATTCCCTAGTGCTAACCCCTGTAGTTATTTACAGCTGGGAGCAGCGTATAATCGTCTTCTAATCAGTTTAGTTCAGGTCTTAGTTAATAAATGCATTGCTTATTGCCGCTTCACTTTTGTATTTCACAAAAGTTTTTTTTAAGTTACAAAAGACGGGAAACGTTTTAAAAAGTCCCGAGTGTAAACTACTTTGAAGTTAGCAAACAATGATGCGTCGACCGGGAGTCGAACCCGGAACTAGTGCTTGGATGGCACCAATGCTAACCGTTACACCATCGACGCCAGACGGTATTCCATTCTTGAAATTATCAAAATATCCTGTAAGATGATAACACCAACACATCATGCCTCGAAAGACCAGACGCGTGTGACCAGTAAATTCAGCAAGAATTCGACATTTTTTCTTTAGGTTAATGAACTTCTCGACGCTGACACTGTATTCCTGTCAGCAGAGTGGCGCAGCGGAAGCGTGCTGGGCCCATAACCCAGAGGTCGATGGTTCGAAACCATCCTCTGCTAGTGCTGTGATCGTATAGTGGTTAGTACTTCACGTTGTGGCCGTGACAACCCAGGTTCGAATCCTGGTCACAGCAATTTTAAATATTACCAACTAAGATTTTCCAAAAATATATATTTTTAAATTTTCTGAATTACGTCACAACCTAATTTAATATATTTCTAATTCAGAAAAATAACAGTTAACGTTAACAAACGGGGAACTTTTTACAAGCGGACCGCTTCGCACAGAAGATATAGGCATATTTATTGTTTGACCGCCTCCTACAACTAGGGTTTGAAGACATAAATGCTAAACATTACTCTCCTGACGCCACACGAATTAGAAAGCAATAGCCCAACAAAAATTCTTTAGAAAGATAAGAATGAAACGACATTTCTCAGGGGACGTACGCATGACCAGTCAGTTAGCATTAGAATTGCAACCACCAATGTTTGAGATACAGCATGACTTGACCCTAAATTACTTAACAAATATAAGATAAAACTGAAGGGCGATCACCAGTTTAATTGTCTCTGTGGCGCAATGGATTAGCGCGCTGGACTTCTAATCCAGAGGTTCCGGGTTCGAGTCCCGGCAGGGATGATTCTTTTGTCAAAAATTGTAAAAATTATATTACTAAACTTATATTTAGAAACATATTAAGGACATCTGTGCGGACACGATTAGTCATATGACAAAAACCTGTGCTCCTCGGTTGCATATATATATTTCAATGATTTTCTGCTTAGTCCCTAGTGCTAACCCCTGTAGTTATTTACAGCTGGGAGCAGCGTATAATCGTCTTCTAATCAGTTTAGTTCAGGTCTTAGTTAATAAATGCATTGTTTATTGCCGCTTCACTTTTGTATTTCACAAAAGTTTTTTTTTAATTACAAAAGACGGAAACGTTTTAAAAAGTTCCGAGTGTAAACTACTTGAAGTTAGCAAACAATGATGCGTCGACCGGGAGTCGAACCCGGAACTAGTGCTTGGAAGGCACCAATGCTAACCGTTACACCATCGACGCCAGACGGTATTCCATTCTTGAAATTATCAAAATATCCTGTAACAGATAACACCAACACATCATGCCTCGAAAGACCAGACGCGTGTGACCAGTAAATTCAGCAAGAATTCGACATTTTTTCTTTAGGTTAATGAACTTCTCGACGCTGACACTGTATTCCTGTCAGCAGAGTGGCGCAGCGGAAAGCGTGCTGGGCCCATAACCCAGAGGTCGATGGTTCGAAACCATCCTCTGCTAGTGCTGTGATCGTATAGTGGTTAGTACTTCACGTTGTGGCCGTGACAACCCAGGTTCGAATCCTGGTCACAGCAATTTTAAATATTACCAACTAAGATTTTCCAAAAATATATATTTTTTAATTTTCTGAATTACGTCACAACCTAATTTAATATATTTCTAATTCAGAAAAATAACAGTTAACGTTAACAAACAGGGAACTTTTTACAAGCGGACCGCTTCGCACAGAAGATATAGGCATATTTATTGTTTGACCGCCTCCTACAACTAGGGTTTGAAGACATAAATGCTAAACATTACTCTCCTGACGCCACACGAATTAGAAAGCAATAGCCCAACAAAAATTCTTTAGAAAGATAAGAATGAAACGACATTTCTCAGGGGACGTACGCATGACCAGTCAGTTAGCATTAGGATTGCAACCACCAATGTTTGAGATACAGCATGACTTGACCCTAAATTACTTAACAAATATAAGATAAAACTGAAGGGCGATCACCAGTTCAATTGTCTCTGTGGCGCAATGGATTAGCGCGCTGGACTTCTAATCCAGAGGTTCCGGGTTCGAGTCCCGGCAGGGATGATTCTTTTGTCAAAAATCCTGTAAAAATTATATTACTAAACTTATATTTAGAAACATATTAAGGACATCTGTGCGGACACGATTAGTCATATGACAAAAACCTGTGCTCCTCGGTTGCATATATATATTTCAATGATTTTCTGCTTAGTCCCTAGTGCTAACCCCTGTAGTTATTTACAGCTGGGAGCAGCGTATAATCGTCTTCTAATCAGTTTAGTTCAGGTCTTAGTTAATAAATGCATTGCTTGATTGCCGCTTCACTTTTGTATTTCACAAAAGTTTTTTTTAAATTACAAAAGACGGAAACGTTTTAAAAAGTTCCGAGTGTAAACTACTTGAAGTTAGCAAACAATGATGCGTCGACCGGGAGTCGAACCCGGAACTAGTGCTTGGAAGGCACCAATGCTAACCGTTACACCATCGACGCCAGACGGTATTCCATTCTTGAAATTATCAAAATATCCTGTAACAGATAACACCAACACATCATGCCTCGAAAGACCAGACGCGTGTGACCAGTAAATTCAGCAAGAATTCGACATTTTTTCTTTAGGTTAATGAACTTCTCGACGCTGACATTGTATTCCTGTCAGCAGAGTGGCGCAGCGGAAGCGTGCTGGGCCCATAACCCAGAGGTCGATGGATCGAAACCATCCTCTGCTAGTGCTGTGATCGTATAGTGGTTAGTACTTCACGTTGTGGCCGTGACAACCCAGGTTCGAATCCTGTGTCACAGCAATTTTAAATATTACCAACTAAGATTTTCCAAAAATATATATTCTTAAATTTTCTGAATTACGTCACAACCTAATTTAATATATTTCTAATTCAGAAAAAGAACAGTTAACGTTAACAAACAGGGAACTTTTTACAGTCGGACCGCTTCGCACAAAAGATATAGGCATATTTATTGTTTGACCGCCTCCTACAACTAGGGATTTGAAGACATAAATGCTAACCATTACTCTCCTATCGCCACACGAATTAGAACGCAATAGCCCAACAAAAATTATTTAGAAAGATAAGAATGAAACGACCTTTCTCAGGGGACGTACGCATGACCAGTCAGTTAGCATTAGGATTGCAACCACCAATGTTTGAGATACAGCATGACTTGACCCTAAATTACTTAAAAAATATAAGATAAAATGGAAGGGCGATCACCAGTTCAATTGTCTCTGTGGCGCAATGGATTAGCGCGCTGGACTTCTAAACCAGAGGTTCCGGGTTCGAGTCCCGGCAGGGATGATTCTTTTGTCAAAAATTGTAAAAATTATATTACTAAACTTATATTTAGAAACATATTAAGGACATATGTGCGGACACGATTAGTCATATGACAAAAACCTGTGCTCCTCGGTTGCATATATATATTTCAATGATTTTCTGCTTAGTCCCTAGTGCTAACCCCTGTAGTTATTTACAGCTGGGAGCAGCGTATAATCGTCTTCTAATCAGTTTAGTTGTCCGGCCCGATGGTCTAGCGGTTAAGTGCGTCGCCTTTCAATCGAAAGGTTGCAGGTGCGAAACTGGTCGCTAGCTAGTCGGTTGTGTCCTTGGGCAAGGCACTTTACGGACATTGCCTGAACCCAGCGGATTAATGGGTTCTACCAAATTGAAGGAACATGTCTATCACATACAACACACTGCAATAGCTCCGGTAACCCGACGATGGGCGCGAGGTGATCTGACGATTGCCCGTGTGATAACCCCTGGGGTTTTCCCATTCACGGGGATAAACATGAATATCTTATCCTATCCTATCCTAGTTCAGGTCTTAGTTAATTAATGCATTGCTTATTGCCGCTTCACTTTTGTATTTCACAAAAGTTTTTATTTAATTACAAAAGACGGAAACGTTTTAAAAAGTTCCGAGTGTAAACTACTTGAAGTTAGCAAACAATGATGCGTCGACCGGGAGTCGAACCCGGAACTAGTGCTTGGAAGGCACCAATGCTAACCGTTACACCATCGACGCCAGACGGTAATCCATTCTTGAAATTATCAAAATATCTTGTAACAGATAACACCAACACATCATGCCTCGAAAGACCAGACGCGTGTGACCAGTAAATTCAGCAAGAATTCGACATTTTTTCTTTAGGTTAATGAACTTCTCGACGCTGACACTGTATTCCTGTCAGCAGAGTGGCGCAGCGGAAGCGTGTTGGGCCCATAACCCAGAGGTCGATGGTTCGAAACCATTCTCTGCTAGTGCTGTGATCGTATAGTGGTTAGTACTTCACGTTGTGGCCGTGACAACCCAGGTTCGAATCCTGGTCACAGCAATTTTAAATATTACCAACTAAGATTTTCCAAAAATATATATTTTTTAATTTTCTGAATTACGTCACAACCTAATTTAATATATTTCTAATTCAGAAAAATAACAGTTAACGTTAACAAACAGGGAACTTTTTACAAGCGGACCGCTTCGCACAGAAGATATAGGCATATTTATTGTTTGACCGCCTCCTACAACTAGGGTTTGAAGACATAAATGCTAAACATTACTCTCCTGACGCCACACGAATTAGAAAGCAATAGCCCAACAAAAAATTCTTTAGAAAGATAAGAATGAAACGACATTTCTCAGGGGACGTACGCATGACCAGTCAGTTAGCATTAGGATTGCAACCACCAATGTTTGAGATACAGCATGACTTGACCCTAAATTACTTAACAAATATAAGATAAAACTGAAGGGCGATCACCAGTTCAATTGTCTCTGTGGCGCAATGGATTAGCGCGCTGGACTTCTAATCCAGAGGTTCCGGGTTCGAGTCCCGGCAGGGATGATTCTTTTGTCAAAAATTGTAAAAATTATATTACTAAACTTATATTTAGAAACATATTAAGGACATCTGTGCGGACACGATTAGTCATATGACAAAAAACCTGTGCTCCTCGGTTGCTTATATATATTTCAATGATTTTCTGCTTAGTCCCTAGTGCTAACCCCTGTAGTTATTTACAGCTGGGAGCAGCATATAATCGTCTTCTAATCAGTTTAGTTCAGGTCTTAGTTAATAAATGCATTGCTTATTGCCGCTTCACTTTTGTATTTCACAAAAGTTTTTTTAAATTACAAAAGACGGAAACGTTTTAAAAAGTTCCGAGTGTAAACTACTTGAAGTTAGCAAACAATGATGCGTCGACCGGGAGTCGAACCCGGAACTAGTGCTTGGAAGGCACCAATGCTAACCGTTACACCATCGACGCCAGACGGTATTCCATTCTTGAAATTATCAAAATATCCTGTAAGACGATAACACCAACACACTCATGCTTCGAAAGACCAGACGCGTGTGACCAGTAAATTCAGCAAGAATTCGACATTTTTTCTTTAGGTTAATGAACTTCTCGACGCTGACACTGTATTCCTGTCAGCAGAGTGGCGCAGCGGAAGCGTGCTGGGCCCATAACCCAGAGGTCGATGGATCGAAACCATTCTCTGCTAGTGCTGTGATCGTATAGTGGTTAGTACTTCACGTTGTGGCCGTGACAACCCAGATTGGAATCCTGGTCACAGCAATTTTAAATATTACCAACTAAGATTTTCCAAAAATATATATTTTTAAATTTTCTGAATTACGTCACAACCTAATTTAATATATTTCTAATTCAGAAAAATAACAGTTAACGTTAACAAACAGGGAACTTTTTACAAGCGGACCGCTTCGCACAGAAGATATAGGCATATTTATTGTTTGACCGCCTCCTACAACTAGGGTTTGAAGACATAAATGCTAAACATTACTCTCCTGACGCCACACGAATTAGAAAGCAATAGCCCAACAAAAATTCTTTAGAAAGATAAGAATGAAACGACATTTCTCAGGGGACGTACGCAGTGACCAGTCAGTTAGCATTAGAATTGCAACCACCAATGTTTGAGATACAGCATGACTTGACCCTAAATTACTTAACAAATATAAGATAAAACTGAAGGGCGATCACCAGTTAAATTGTCTCTGTGGCGCAATGGATTAGCGCGCTGGACTTCTAATCCAGAGGTTCCGGGTTCGAGTCCCGGCAGGGATGATTCTTTTGTCAAAAATTGTAAAAATTATATTACTAAACTTATATTTAGAAACATATTAAGGACATCTGTGCGGACACGATTAGTCAAATATGACAAAAACCTGTGCTCCTCGGTTGCATATATATATTTCAATGATTTTCTGCTTAGTCCCTAGTGCTAACCCCTGTAGTTATTTACAGCTGGGAGCAGCGTATAATCGTCTTCTAATCAGTTTAGTTCAGGTCTTAGTTAATAAATGCATTGCTTATTGCCGCTTCACTTTTGTATTTCACAAAAGTTTTTTTAAATTACAAAAGACGGAAACGTTTTAAAAAGTTCCGAGTGTAAACTACTTGAAGTTAGCAAACAATGATGCGTCGACCGGGAGTCGAACCCGGAACTAGTGCTTGGAAGGCACCAATGCTAACCGTTACACCATCGACGCCAGACGGTATTCCATTCTTGAAATTATCAAAATATCCTGTAACAGATAACACCAACACATCATGCCTCGAAAGACCAGACGCGTGTGACCAGTAAATTCAGCAAGAATTCGACATTTTTTCTTTAGGTTAATGAACTTCTCGACGCTGACACTGTATTCCTGTCAGCAGAGTGGCGCAGCGGAAGCGTGCTGGGCCCATAACCCAGAGGTCGATGGATCGAAACCATCCTCTGCTAGTGCTGTGATCGTATAGTGGTTAGTACTTCACGTTGTGGCCGTGACAACCCAGGTTCGAATCCTGGTCACAGCAATTTTAAATATTACCAACTAAGATTTTCCAAAAATATATATTTTTAAATTTTCTGAATTACGTCACAACCTAATTTAATATATTTCTAATTCAGAAAAATAACAGTTAACGTTAACAAACAGGGAACTTTTTACAAGCGGACGCGCTCTGCACAGAAGATATAGGCATATTTATTGTTTGACCGCCTCCTAAAACTAGGGTTTGAAGACATAAATGCTAAACATTACTCTCCTGACGCCACACGAATTAGAAAGCAATAGCCCAACAAAAATTCTTTAGAAAGATAAGAATGAAACGACATTTCTCAGGGGACGTACGCATGACCAGTCAGTTAGCATTAGGATTGCAACCACCAATGTTTGAGATACAGCATGACTTGACCCTAAATTACTTAACAAATATAAGATAAAACTGAAGGGCGATGACCAGTTCAATTGTCTCTGTGGCGCAATGGATTAGCGCGCTGGACTTCTAATCCAGAGGTTCCGGGTTCGAGTCCCGGCAGGGATGATTCTTTTGTCAAAAATTGTAAAAATTATATTACTAAACTTATATATAGAAACATATTAAGGACATCTGTGCGGACACGATTAGTCATATGACAAAAACCTGTGCTCCTCGGTTGCATATATATATTTCAATGATTTTCTGCTTAGTCCCTAGTGCTAACCCCTGTAGTTATTTACAGCTGGGAGCAGCGTATAATCGTCTTCTAATCAGTTTAGTTCAGGTCTTAGTTAATAAATGCATTGCTTATTGCCGCTTCACTTTTGTATTTCACAAAAGTTTTTTTAAATTACAAAAGACGGAAACGTTTTAAAAAGTCCCGAGTGTAAACTACTTGAAGTTAGCAAACAATGATGCGTCGACCGGGAGTCGAACCCGGAACTAGTGCTTGGAAGGCACCAATGCTAACCGTTACACCATCGACGCCAGACGGTATTCCATTCTTGAAATTATCAAAATATCCTGTAAGATGATAACACCAACACATCATGCCTCGAAAGACCAGACGCGTGTGACCAGTAAATTCAGCAAGAATTCGACATTTTTTCTTTAGGTTAATGAACTTCTCGACGCTGACACTGTATTCCTGTCAGCAGAGTGGCGCAGCGGAAGCGTGCTGGGCCCATAACCCAGAGGTCGATGGATCGAAACCATCCTCTGCTAGTGCTGTGATCGTATAGTGGTTAGTACTTCACGTTGTGGCCGTGACAACCCAGGTTCGAATCCTGGTCACAGCAATTTTAAATATTACCAACTAAGATTTTCCAAAAATATATATTTTTAAATTTTCTGAATTACATCACAACCTAATTTAATATATTTCTAATTCAGAAAAATAACAGTTAACGTTAACAAACAGGGAACTTTTTACAAGCGGACCGCTTCGCACAGAAGATATAGGCATATTTATTGTTTGACCGCCTCCTACATCAAGGGTTTGAAGACATAAATGCTAAACATTACTCTCCTGACGCCACACGAATTAGAAAGAAATAGCCCAACAAAAATTCTTTAGAAAGATAAGAATGAAACGACATTTCTCAGGGGACGTACGCATGACCAGTCAGTTAGCATTAGGATTGCAACCACCAATGTTTGAGATACAGCATGACTTGACCCTAAATTACTTAACAAATATAAGATAAAACTGAAGGGCGATCACCAGTTCAATTGTCTCTGTGGCGCAATGGATTAGCGCGCTGGACTTCTAATCCAGAGGTTCCGGGTTCGAGTCCCGGCAGGGATGATTCTTTTGTCAAAAATTGTAAAAATTATATTACTAAACTTATATTTAGAAACATATTAAGGACATCTGTGCGGACACGATTAGTCATATGACAAAAACCTGTGCTCCTCGGTTGCATATATATATTTCAATGATTTTCTGCTTAGTCCCTAGTGCTAACCCCTGTAGTTATTTACAGCTGGGAGCAGCGTATAATCGTCTTCTAATCAGTTTAGTTCAGGTCTTAGTTAATAAATGCATTGCTTATTGCCGCTTCACTTTTGTATTTCACAAAAGTTTTTTTTAAATTACAAAAGACGGAAACGTTTTAAAAAGTTCCGAGTGTAAACTACTTGAAGTTAGCAAACAATGATGCGTCGACCGGGAGTCGCAACCCGGAACTAGTGCTTGGAAGGCACCAATGCTAACCGTTACACCATCGACGCCAGACGGTATTCCATTCTTAAAATTATCAAAATATCCTGTAACAGATAACACCAACACATTCACGCCTCGAAAGACCAGACGCGTGTGACCAGTAAATTCAGCAATAATTCGACATTTTTTCTTTAGGCTAATGAACTTCTCGACGCTGACACTGTATTCCTGTCAGCAGAGTGGCGCAGCGGAAGCGTGCTGGGCCGATAACCCAGAGGTCTGATGGTTCGAAACCATCCTCTGCTAGTGCTGTAATCGTATAGTGGTTAGTACTACACGCTGTGGCCGTGACAACCCAGGTTCGAATCCTGGTCACAGCAATTTTAAATATTACCTACTAAGATTTTCCAAAAATATATATTTTTAAATTTTCTGAATTACGTCACAACCTAATTTAATATATTTCTAATTCAGAAAAATAACAGTTAACGTTAACAAACAGGGAACTTTTTACAAGCGGACCGCTTCGCACAGAAGATATAGGCATATTTATTGTTTGACCGCCTCCTACAACTAGGGTTTGAAGACATAAATGCTAAACATTACTCTCCTGACGCCACACGAATTAGAAAGCAATAGCCCAACAAAAATTCTTTAGAAAGATAAGAATGAAACGACATTTCTTAGGGGACGTACGCATTTTCAGTCAGTTAGCATTAGAATTGCAACCCCCAATGTTTGAGATACAGCATGACTTGACCCTAAATTACTTAACAAATATAAGATAAAACTGAAGGGCGATCACCAGTTCAATTGTCTCTGTGGCGCAATGGATTAGCGCGCTGGACTTCTAATCCAGAGGTTGCCGGGATCGAGTCCCGGCAGGGATGATTCTTTTGTCAATAATTGTAAAAATTATATTACTAAACTTATATTTAGAAACATATTAAGGACATCTGTGCGGACACGATTAGTCATATAACAAAAACCTGTGCTCCTCGGTTGCATATATATATTTCAATGATTTTCTGCTTAGTCCCTAGTGCTAACCCCTGTAGTTATTTACAGCTGGGAGCAGCGTATAATCGTCTTCTAATCAGTTTAGTTCAGGTCTTAGTTAATAAATGCATTGCTTATTGCCGCTTCACTTTTGTATTTCACAAAAGTTTTTTTAAATTACAAAAGACGGAAACGTTTTAAAAAGTCCCGAGTGTAAACTACTTGAAGTTAGCAAACAATGATGCGTCGACCGGGAGTCGAACCCGGAACTAGTGCTTGGAAGGCACCAATGCTAACCGTTACACCATCGACGCCAGACGGTATTCCATTCTTGAAATTATCAAAATATCCTGTAAGATGATAACACCAACACATCATGCCTGGAAAGACCAGACGCGTGTGACCAGTAAATTCAGCAAGAATTCGACATTTTTTCTTTAGGTTAATGAACTTCTCGACGCTGACACTGTATTCCTGTCAGCAAAGTGGCGCAGCGGAAGCGTGCTGGGCCCATAACCCAGAGGTCGATGGTTCGAAACCATCCTCTGCTAGTGCTGTGATCGTATAGTGGTTAGTACTTCACGTTGTGGCCGTGACAACCCAGGTTCGAATCCTGGTCACAGCAATTTTAAATATTACCAACTAAGATTTTCCAAAAATATATATTTTTAAATTTTCTGAATTACGTCACAACCTAATTTAATATATTTCTAATTCAGAAAAATAACAGTTAACGTTAACAAACAGGGAACTTTTTACAAGCGGACCGCTTCGCACAGAAGATATAGGCATATTTATTGTTTGACCGCCTCCTACAACTAGGGTTTGAAGACATAAATGCTAAACATTACTCTCCTGACGCCACACGAATTAGAAAGCAATAGCCCAACAAAAATTCTTTAGAAAGATAAGAATGAAACGACATTTCTCAGGGGACGTACGCATGACCAGTCAGTTAGCATTAGGATTGCAACCACCCAATGTTTGAGATACAGCATGACTTGACCCTAAATTACTTAACAAATATAAGATAAAACTGAAGGGCGATCACCAGTTCAATTGTCTCTGTGGCGCAATGGATTAGCGCGCTGGACTTCTAATCCAGAGGTTCCGGGTTCGAGTCCCGGCAGGGATGATTCTTTTGTCAAAATTGTAAAAATTATATTACTAAACTTATATTTAGAAACATATTAAGGACATCTGTGCGGACACGATTAGTCATATGACGAAAACCTGTGCTCCTCGGTTGCATATATATATTTCAATGATTTTCTGCTTATTCCCTAGTGCTAACCCCTTTAGTTATTTACAGCTGGGAGCAGCGTATAATCGTCTTCTAATCAGTTTAGTTCAGGTCTTAGTTAATAAATGCATTGCTTATTGCCGCTTCACTTTTGTATTTCACAAAAGTTTTTTTAAATTACAAAAGACGGAAACGTTTTAAAAAGTTCCGAGTGTAAACTACTTGAAGTTAGCAAACAATGATGCGTCGACCGGGAGTCGAACCCGGAACTAGTGCTTGGAAGGCACCAATGCTAACCGTTACACCATCGACGCCAGACGGTATTCCATTCTTGAAATTATCAAAATATCCTGTAACAGATAACACCAACACATCATGCCTCGAAAGACCAGACGCGTGTGACCAGTAAATTCAGCAAGAATTCGACATTTTTTCTTTAGGTTAATGAACTTCTCGACGCTGACACTGTATTCCTGTCAGCAGAGTGGCGCAGCGGAAGCGTGCTGGGCCGATAACCCAGAGGTCGATGGATCGAAACCATCCTCTGCTAGTGCTGTAATCGTATAGTGGTTAGTACTTCACGCTGTGGCCGTGACAACCCAGGTTCGAATCCTGGTCACAGCAATTTTAAATATTACCTACTAAGATTTTCCAAAAATATATATTTTTAAATTTTCTGAATTACGTCACAACCTAATTTAATATATTTCTAATTCAGAAAAATAACAGTTAACGTTAACAAACAGGGAACTTTTTACAAGCGGACCGCTTCGCACAGAAGATATAGGCATATTTATTGTTTGACCGCCTCCTACAACTAGGGTTTGAAGACATAAATGCTAAACATTACTCTCCTGACGCCACACGAATTAGAAAGCAATAGCCCAACAAAAATTCTTTAGAAAGATAAGAATGAAACGACATTTCTCAGGGGACGTACGCATGACCAGTCAGTTAGCATTAGGATTGCAACCACCAATGTTTGAGATACAGCATGACTTGACCCTAAATTACTTAAAAAATATAAGATAAAACTGAAGGGCGATCACCAGTTCAATTGTCTCTGTGGCGCAATGGATTAGCGCGCTGGACTTCTAAACCAGAGGTTCCGGGTTCGAGTCCCGGCAGGGATGATTCTTTTGTCAAAAATTGTAAAAATTATATTACTAAACTTATATTTAGAAACATATTAAGGACATATGTGCGGACACGATTAGTCATATGACAAAAACCTGTGCTCCTCGGTTGCATATATATATTTCAATGATTTTCTGCTTAGTCCCTAGTGCTAACCCCTGTAGTTATTTACAGCTGGGAGCAGCGTATAATCGTCTTCTAATCAGTTTAGTTGTCCGGCCCGATGGTCTAGCGGTTAAGTGCGTCGCCTTTCAATCGAAAGGTTGCAGGTGCGAAACTGGTCGCTAGCTAGTCGGTTGTGTCCTTGGGCAAGGCACGTTACGGACATTGCCTGAACCCAGCGGATTAATGGGTTCTACCAAATTGAAGGAACATGTCTATCACATACAACACACTGCAATAGCTCCGGTAACCCGACGATGGGCGCGAGGTGATCTGACGATTGCCCGTGTGATAACCCCTGGGGTTTTCCCATTCACGGGGATAAACATGAATATCCTATCCTATCCTATCCTAGTTCAGGTCTTAGTTAATTAATGCATTGCTTATTGCCGCTTCACTTTTGTATTTCACAAAAGTTTTTTTTTAATTACAAAAGACGGAAACGTTTTAAAAAGTTCCGAGTGTAAACTACTTGAAGTTAGCAAACAATGATGCGTCGACCGGGAGTCGAACCCGGAACTAGTGCTTGGAAGGCACCAATGCTAACCGTTACACCATCGACGCCAGACGGTATTCCATTCTTGAAATTATCAAAATATCCTGTAACAGATAACACCAACACATCATGCCTCGAAAGACCAGACGCGTGTGACCAGTAAATTCAGCAAGAATTCGACATTTTTTCTTTAGGTTAATGAACTTCTCGACGCTGACACTGTATTCCTGTCAGCAGAGTGGCGCAGCGGAAGCGTGCTGGGCCCATAACCCAGAGGTCGATGGTTCGAAACCATCCTCTGCTAGTGCTGTGATCGTATAGTGGTTAGTACTTCACGTTGTGGCCGTGACAACCCAGGTTCGAATCCTGGTCACAGCAATTTTAAATATTACCAACTAAGATTTTCCAAAAATATATATTTTTTAATTTTCTGAATTACGTCACAACCTAATTTAATATATTTCTAATTCAGAAAAATAACAGTTAACGTTAACAAACAGGGAACTTTTTACAAGCGGACCGCTTCGCACAGAAGATATAGGCATATTTATTGTTTGACCGCCTCCTACAACTAGGGTTTGAAGACATAAATGCTAAACATTACTCTCCTGACGCCACACGAATTAGAAAGCAATAGCCCAACAAAAATTCTTTAGAAAGATAAAAATGAAACGACATTTCTCAGGGGACGTACGCATGACCAGTCAGTTAGCATTAGGATTGCAACCACCAATGTTTGAGATACAGCATGACTTGACCCTAAATTACTTAACAAATATAAGATAAAACTGAAGGGCGATCACCAGTTCAATTGTCTCTGTGGCGCAATGGATTAGCGCGCTGGACTTCTAATCCAGAGGTTCCGGGTTCGAGTCCCGGCAGGGATGATTCTTTTGTCAAAATTGTAAAAATTATATTACTAAACTTATATTTAGAAACATATTAAGGACATCTGTGCGGACACGATTAGTCATATGACGAAAACCTGTGCTCCTCGGTTGCATATATATATTTCAATGATTTTCTGCTTAGTCCCTAGTGCTAACCCCTGTAGTTATTTACAGCTGGGAGCAGCGTATAATCGTCTTCTAATCAGTTTAGTTCAGGTCTTAGTTAATAAATGCATTGCTTATTGCCGCTTCACTTTTGTATTTCACAAAAGTTTTTTTAAATTACAAAAGACGGAAACGTTTTAAAAAGTCCCGAGTGTAAACTACTTGAAGTTAGCAAACAATGATGCGTCGACCGGGAGTCGAACCCGGAACTAGTGCTTGGATGGCACCAATGCTAACCGTTACACCATCGACGCCAGACGGTATTCCATTCTTGAAATTATCAAAATATCCTGTAAGATGATAACACCAACACATCATGCCTCGAAAGACCAGACGCGTGTGACCAGTAAATTCAGCAAGAATTCGACATTTTTTCTTTAGGTTAATGAACTTCTCGACGCTGACACTGTATTCCTGTCAGCAGAGTGGCGCAGCGGAAGCGTGCTGGGCCCATAACCCAGAGGTCGATGGTTCGAAACCATCCTCTGCTAGTGCTGTGATCGTATAGTGGTTAGTACTTCACGTTGTGGCCGTGACAACCCAGGTTCGAATCCTGGTCACAGCAATTTTAAATATTACCAACTAAGATTTTCCAAAAATATATATTTTTAAATTTTCTGAATTACGTCACAACCTAATTTAATATATTTCTAATTCAGAAAAATAACAGTTAACGTTAACAAACAGGGAACTTTTTACAAGCGGACCGCTTCGCACAGACGATATAGGCATATTTATTGTTTGACCGCCTCCTACATCAAGGGTTTGAAGACATAAATGCTAAACATTACTCTCCTGACGCCACACGAATTAGAAAGAAATAGCCCAACAAAAATTCTTTAGAAAGATAAGAATGAAACGACATTTCTCAGGGGACGTACGCATGACCAGTCAGTTAGCATTAGGATTGCAACCACCAATGTTTGAGATACAGCATGACTTGACCCTAAATTACTTAACAAATATAAGATAAAACTGAAGGGCGATCATCAGTTCAATTGTCTCTGTGGCGCAATGGATTAGCGCGCTGGACTTCTAATCCAGAGGTTCCGGGTTCGAGTCCCGGCAGGGATGATTCTTTTGTCAAAAATTGTAAAAATTATATTACTAAACTTATATTTAGAAACATATTAAGGACATCTGTGCGGACACGATTAGTCATATGACAAAAACCTGTGCTCCTCGGTTGCTTATATATATTTCAATGATTTTCTGCTTAGTCCCTAGTGCTAACCCCTGTAGTTATTTACAGCTGGGAGCAGCATATAATCGTCTTCTAATCAGTTTAGTTCAGGTCTTAGTTAATAAATGCATTGCTTATTGCCGCTTCACTTTTGTATTTCACAAAAGTTTTTTTAAATTACAAAAGACGGAAACGTTTTAAAAAGTTCCGAGTGTAAACTACTTGAAGTTAGCAAACAATGATGCGTCGACCGGGAGTCGAACCCGGAACTAGTGCTTGGAAGGCACCAATGCTAACCGTTACACCATCGACGCCAGACGGTATTCCATTCTTGAAATTATCAAAATATCCTGTAAGACGATAACACCAACACATCATGCTTCGAAAGACCAGACGCGTGTGACCAGTAAATTCAGCAAGAATTCGACATTTTTTCTTTAGGTTAATGAACTTCTCGACGCTGACACTGTATTCCTGTCAGCAGAGTGGCGCAGCGGAAGCGTGCTGGGCCCATAACCCAGAGGTCGATGGATCGAAACCATTCTCTGCTAGTGCTGTGATCGTATAGTGGTTAGTACTTCACGTTGTGGCCGTGACAACCCAGGTTCGAATCCTGGTCACAGCAATTTTAAATATTACCAACTAAGATTTTCCAAAAATATATATTTTTAAATTTTCTGAATTACCTCACAACCTAATTTAATATATTTCTAATTCAGAAAAATAACAGTTAACGTTAACAAACAGGGAACTTTTTACAAGCGGACCGCTTCGCACAGAAGATATAGGCATATTTATTGTTTGACCGCCTCCTACAACCAGGGTTTGAAGACATAAATGCTAAACATTACTCTCCTGACGCCACACGAATTAGAAAGCAATAGCCCAACAAAAATTCTTTAGAAAGATAAGAATGAAACGACATTTCTCAGGGGACGTACGCATGACCAGTCAGTTAGCATTAGAATTGCAACCACCAATGTTTGAGATACAGCATGACTTGACCCTAAATTACTTAACAAATATAAGATAAAACTGAAGGGCGATCACCAGTTCAATTGTCTCTGTGGCGCAATGGATTAGCGCGCTGGACTTCTAATCCAGAGGTTCCGGGTTCGAGTCCCGGCAGGGATGATTCTTTTGTCAAAATTGTAAAAATTATATTACTAAACTTATATTTAGAAACATATTAAGGACATCTGTGCGGACACGATTAGTCATATGACGAAAACCTGTGCTCCTCGGTTGCATATATATATTTCAATGATTTTCTGCTTAGTCCCTAGTGCTAACCCCTGTAGTTATTTACAGCTGGGAGCAGCGTATAATCGTCTTCTAATCAGTTTAGTTCAGGTCTTAGTTAATAAATGCATTGCTTATTGC
>CH000907.1:21556-37291 GCA_000149265.1 Ciona savignyi | reverse complement strand
AACCCCAAACACCCCACACTAACCCCAAACACCCCACACTAACCCCAAACACCCCACACTAACCCCAAACACCCCACACTAACCCCAAACACCCCACACTAACCCCAAACACCCCACACTAACCCCAATCACCCCACACTAACCCCAAACACCCCACACTAACCCCAAACACCCCACACTAACCCCAAACACCCCACACTAACCCCAAACTAACCCCAAACACCCCACACTAACCCCAAACACCCCACACTAACCCCAAACACCCCACACTAACCCCAAACACCCCACACTAACCCCAAACACCCCACATTAACCCCAAACACCCCACACTAACCCACAAACACCTCCACTAACCCCAAACACCCCACACTAACCCAAAACCCCCCACACTAACCCAAAACATCCCACACTAACCCCAATCACCCCACATTAACCCCAAACCCCCCCAGTACGTATCGGAGGTCCGCAGTTACAAGAACCCACCACCCGGGGTACATCAAGTAATGGTGGCAACTTTCATATTACTCGGTTTCCATGAAGATGGACTTAAGGTGAGGTGACGTGTGTGTGACGTATGTATGACGTGCGTATGACGTGTGTAATCTCGAATGTGAGCACATGGGTAAAGCATGGTTTCCTAACACACGAGAATATAAATGAATCACATATATATACCCCGTTATAAATGTGCTTAAAACTGTAAGAGTCAACTGACATTAGTGAGATTTTATTTTAGTTTTTTTTTTCCAAGCTGGTTCACGCTTTCCGTATATCCGGCCCCCCTTAGTACTGGTCGCGCTTTACCTTGTTCATCATGTCTTTATGTTGTTTAATATTATTTTTTGGGGGGTAAATTATCGTTTAGGCGTCCGCGTCCGATATTTAAAAAATTGTGTTTCCGATTATAATGAATAATATTGCAGACATGGAGAAACATACAAGCACAACTGGGTCATGGGGGAACCGAGTCCTTCCGGTATCGAGTGGTCAAGCGAAGCGTGGGTCAAATTAAACAATCGGACATCGAGAGAGCGCGAGAGATACTTTGTGACATCACAATGGAAGACGCGCAGAATTTAAGTTTGTTGGTGAATCTGTTTTACAGGTGAGTGGTCGCGAGAAGCAGTGGTTATGACGTAATAATGGTTTCTGTCTTTGATTCTTGAACTGGACATTTCGTCGATGATTGTGTACTCGGGTGCTTAATGGTCGGTGCCTTGTTCTTTTTTTGTTGAAATCAATGATTGACCGACCGATTAGCCTGGCGGGTTAGTGCGTCGACCTTTGGCCGAATAGTTATTGGTTTGAAACTGGTTGCTAGGCATTCGGTAGTGTCCTTGGGCAACGCACTTAACGGAAATTGCCTGAACCCAGCGTATTAATGGGTTCTACCAAAGTGAAGGAACGTGTCTATCATATACAACACACTGCAATAGCTCCGGTAACCCGATAATGAGCACGAGGTGATCTGACGATGACCCGTCTGTTAACCCCCTTCGTTTTCCCATTCACGGAGATAAGCATTAGTATTCTATTTAATACAATTTTTAAAAAAAATTGTTAGTGACGGCCCTAAATAGGGGTTCGAAACTTAGCTCGGTACAATGAGCCATTGCCTCATGAATTTAAACTGGTCGCCATACAAATAAAGGTTTAATCTAATATTCGACTTTCTGGAACGGTCAGATCACCACATGCCCACAATAGGGCTACATAAGATAATGCAGTTAAATTTTGATTTAGAAGTATTTTTTCCAGCTACAAATGCCTTGCCTACACTACCGTCTAGCTAGCGAGCGGTTTCGATGCATAAACCTTCCGACTGACTGCAAAACACGTCCAATAATAAACTCACCCCACACCACAGATATTGCCAAGCAGTCATCAACGAATATCAACTTGCAACTGAGTAGTTATCAATGACCACATTGTTTCGTCACAACATTAGAATAAACAAGCATTTAGAGTTGATTATGACGAATAAAGAAATAAAAAATACAATGGAACTTGTGACGTAACAATTAGAAATTAAAATAAGTTTAGGAAAGGTTTACTTGTTATTTTAATATAAATAATCATACTTTTGTCAAATATTATGTTTTGATTGCACATTTATTAACTACTCACGAGAGCTCGGGTTGTTTTTTTCACTGACCTATCTAGTTACTGTAGATTTACCGTTTTATCCTGTCTTCTTGACCTAAAATAATTCTGTCATCGTCCTGTAATATAATTAAGGAGCTAAAAAATAATAAACTTTTTAAAAATTTAAACTAGTTTAGCCAAATGGTGATGACTTACAATGAGTTATTACCAATCCAAGATAGCCCGGCTGATTCTATAGTATTTATTCTTGTACATTTCAAACTTTTATGTGCTATCTTCTGTGTTTTTAAATAAATGTTAGTTATATTATTTGTAGGCGTCGTTTATCTAAGTGGACATTAACAGTCATTTTGTATATCCCGTAAGTAGGCTAGAGAATGACCGGTATAGGAGGCAGGCGTTCAACTAATTATATTCCCTATCTCTCCAATGCAAACTGACCTCACAAAAACGACTGTCACTCAAAATCCTGACATAGGAAGTCTTAGATTTTTTTTCCAATTTAAAATTGAAGCTTGGTTCTGCAACCTAAACTCAAAACCCTACAAAATAAAATTTTGTTTAAAAATTTTGAGCCCATACCCCTTCGTACATCGGCAACTTTTTTCCAACAAAACAGCTAGCAGATGCACATTCAACACCTTTATTTTACAAAGCACTGCTCCACGATTAAATAACTTTACAGCTAAACGAGAACACCGGCTCGCAGCCTAGCACATGCTGCTTTCAGCTAAACAAACATTGGGGAATCACCACCATTGTTACTCAGCAAAACACTCGTTTAAAAACGATGACTCATGGAGGGTACCACTCGTCACATCCTGCCGTTCATAGAGGTCTTAATTGGTTGTACGCCATCTATAACACGGGACATTGTCAGATTACTAGCGCAATGTGTTCTATTACTTGATATAAATATCAGTTTTATCTTAATCCGGTTGAATATAACGGACCAGGCGTAATTCCTGTTAAGTGCCTTGTCCACGGTCACAATCAGATAGAAAACGGTTAGTGTAAAGATCGAACCAACAACTACTGGTATTGCGGTAATTGCGCATACTTAGCCATTAGGACTGACTTATAAAAACAAACCCACATACTGACCATACACGAACTGACTGGTATCGTATGTCGGTCATCAATCAAAGCGTTCACACGCTGTCCAGTATTCGAGTGGTTGTCCGTGTGAATAGCGTGGTGTACGCTCGCCTTTGAGTCGAAATTTCGTCGTCAGTTAGGTGGTTTTGTCATTTGGTAGGGCAATTGCTGGATATTGCATAAACTTAACAAATTAATTGATACTAATAAATCTAAAGAAACGTCTCAATCATACACAACACACTACAATAGCTCCGATTACCCGACGGAGGTCGCGTGGTGATCTGACGATTGCCCGTGTGGAAACTTCCAGCCCTTTCTTGTCCACAGGGATAAACTTAAATATTTTGCACCCTGTATATTTATGCATTAGGTAAAAATTATTCGTGGCAAGTTCGACACATTATGATGCATTTCTGAATGTTGTATTTATATTCTCGTGGGTGGAAGCCAGGCTTTATCCACTGGTATCGTAAGACACTGTCACAAACTAGAGTGTAATTATGTTTTTGTATTGCGCAACCTACTTTAAAACGTTGTGTTTTTCAAATTATTACCGTGGCTATGTGACGTCACAATGCATAAGTATTTGTCGTTCGTTTTGATGTTTTTTATGCGACGTGGCAGTTGGAAAATGTACAGTAAACAAAGCGGTAGTGTTGCAAATTGAAGTTGTTTGTTATTCTGTTCGCGCATAAGATTAACTACAAACCTTTAAAGTTTAGTAAACCGACAATAGTCACGTCTATCAGGAATCAAGACTTGAAACGCGACATCTGGGGGCCTGTCCGGGATAATTATTATTCCTTAAAAGTATTGTCGTGCTATTTAAATGTTTGTAGTAGAGAAAGAACAGTTTAACATGGAAAAGTTAATCGAAGCTGGTAAGCAACTGGGGTTGGCAGATGAAGCGCTGCTGAGATTTATTAGCGAACAACAAGCAATAGAGCGCGAGGAAAGAAGTAGGGAGAGACGTGAAGTGCGTGAGGCAGATGAACGTAAAGTTCAAGCCGAACGCGAGGCAGAGGAACGCAAGATTCAAGCCGAACGGGAGGCAGAGGAACGCAAACGCGAATATCAGTTAGACCTAAAGAAAATCGAGTTGCAGATAGCTGAGGTAAACGCTACGAGGAGCCCACCTGCTGTAGGTGTTGCCGGAAAGGCTAAAGCGCCGAGGTTGCCAGCATTTGTGGATGGCAAAGACGAGCTTGACAGCTACTTGCTACGATTTGAAAGGTTTGCTACGAGCAGTAGATGGGAGAAATCTGAATGGGCTACGTCCTTAAGCGCCCTTTTAACTGGTAGAGCGCTAGACGTTTATTCTAGATTGTCAGATACTGCTGCAGTCGAGTACGACCTGCTGAAGCAGGCATTGCTGAACCGATATGACCTCACGGAAGAGGGGTACCGTTGTAAATTCAGAGAAGCAAAGCCCGAAAAAGATGAGAGCTCCGAGCAGTTCATCATTCGTCTGACCAATTACTTGACAAAATGGGTAGAGATGTCAGGCTCTACTACGTCATGGGAAGAGGTTAGTGCACTTTTGGTGAAGGAGCAATTTATTCAAACCTGCCCGAAAGAACTTTCGATCTACTTGAGGGAACAAGCGCCGAAATCTTTGGACAGTTTGTCGACGATAGCGGATCAGTTTTTGAATGCACACAGCAGAAATCTGTCGTCAACTGGTAATAAAGGTGCCTCAAGGACGACGTCGGACCAGTACTCCGGCAGATGTGCAATGTTTTAGTTGTAAACAGCGTGGACACACGGCGAGAGAGTGCCCACAGCTAAAAGGTGACGCTAATCGAATGAGTAGGAGATGTTTTATATGTGACCGGACGGGACATTTGGCAAAGGACTGCAAATGCCGTTCCTCAATTAGAAGCCCTGCCAAACAGGTTGGCAGTGCGGGGGAGACTTTAAATTCTAGACGCGAAAGTGACGCGAATGAGAACAAGGGGCGGAAGAAAGTCGTGTGCGCGCCCGATGAATTGCCCGATGACGTCATGAGAAAACTTCCGGTTCGTAAGGGTCTAGTGGGAGACCGCTTGGTTGATACACTGAGAGACACTGGTTGTACAGGTGTTATTGTCAAACGCGAATTTGTAGATGACTCCCAATTAACTGGCAGTAAAGGATTTGTGACTTTGTTAGATTCAACGACAGTCAAGGCCGAGGTGGCGAATATTACGGTCGATACGCCGTTTTACAAGGGAACTGTCGAAGCGTTTTGTTTGCCGAACACGCTGCATGACTTGATCATAGGTAACGTCCCTGGAGCTAGAAGTCCAGATGACCCCTATCCAACTTGGGAAACGTCATGCGCCGTGCAAACAAGATCAGAGAAATTAAAGAAGGAAGCCAAACCGCTAAGGATTCGTAAGGGTATCCCGTGGACAGTGACCGATAAAGATGGATTCGAGGAAGCGCAGAAGGCTGACTCAACATTGGAATCGCTGTGGACAGCTGAAGATACTCGCGTCAAAGGTGAGCAAGTAACGTCATTTAAGGTGGAAGGAGGTTTGCTGTATCGCATGTTTCAGCACCCAAAGGTTAACAATGGGAAATGGCTTCGCCAGCTTGTGGTACCCCAGAACCTTCGACCGAAGGTGTTAGAGATTGCTCACGAGTCTATAATGGGAGGTCACATGGGTATTAAGAAGACGTTGGATAAGGTAACGTCAAATTTTTATTGGCCTGGAATACGAGATGACGTAAAGCGGTTCTGTAGGTCGTGTGATATATGCCAGCGCACTGTTAATAAGGGCAGTGTAACGAGAGCGCCGCTACAGAAGATGCCTTTAATAGATGTGCCATTTAAGAGGGTGGCAGTGGATCTGATTGGACCGATACATCCTCCAAGCGAAGGCGGTCACCGATTTGTTTTAACACTAGTGGATTATGCCACTCGTTACCCAGAAGCTGTTCCGCTAAAGACTATCACGACTGAGGCTGTGGCTGAAGCCCTCGTGGACATGTATAGTCGACTTGGAATACCCGATGAGGTGTTAAGTGATATGGGAGCCCAGCTTATATCCGATTGCATGAGGGAGGTGGAGCGCTTACTGAAGATAAATCACTTGTCAACGACCCCGTATCATCCAATGTGCAACGGCCTTGTGGAGAAATTTAATGGAACACTTAAACGCATGCTAAAACGTCTATGCTGTGATGAACCGAAGCAGTGGCATCGCTATATAAATGCTTTGTTATTTGCCTACAGAGAAGTGCCACAGGAAGGAACAGGATTTTCGCCCTTTGAATTGCTCTATGGAAGGACAGTCCGTGGGCCAATGTCAATTTTGAGGGAAATGTGGGCCAATGGCGCGACCGAGTCAAGCGTGCAATGTAGTTATCGGTTATGTGTTCGACTTAAAGGCAGAGATTGGAAGAAACAATGAAATTAGCACAGGAGGAGCTACTCAAGTCACAGATCAAGAACAAGCGTCATTTCGACAAGAAATCTAAACCGCGGTGTTTGGAAGAAAACGACCGTGTACTAGTTCTGCTTCCAACGGATAACAACAAACTTTTGATGCACTGGAAAGGGCCATTTACGGTAGAGCGAAAAGTTGGCTTAAACGACTATGCGTTAAACATAGCTGGGAAAAAGGAAGACTTTCCATATCAATATGCTGAAAAAGTACTATGCCAGGAAAGAAGATGGCCATAAGGAGCAAAGAAGCAGCTCAGCCAAGGCTTGCTGCGCGATGTACGACGACAACGACGGGATGCAAGAATCGGAAGGAGAGGACCTCTTGGAACTGTGTCCACTTCCGTCTAACGAATCGGTACAGGACATTAGATTCGGAGAGCAGTTGTCGCAGGAACAAGTAAATGGAGCGACAAAACTTGCAAAGACGTATGCAAGGGTGTTTGATGATTTGCCGGGCAAAATAAACTGCGTGGAGCATAGGATAAAATTGACGGAAGATAAGCCGATAATGAGCAAGCCTTATCCGGTGCCGTTTAAAATCCGAGACGAACTGGCAAAAGACATTAAAGAAATGCTACGTCTAGGGATAATTCGACGTTCCAATTCACCGTATGCATCGGCGGTCGTCGTAGTAAAGAAAAAGGATGGGACGAATAGAATCTGTATTGATTACCGTAAGCTGAACAAGATTACCGTGTTTGATCCCGAGCCTATGGTTACGGCTGCGGATGTGTTTGAGAAGTTATCTGGGGATAAGTATTTTACCACCATTGATCTGACAAAGGGATATTGGCAAGTTCCCGTTGCGAAGGAGGATATTCAAAAGACTGCATTCGTGACAACGGAAGGAAGTTACGAATTTTTAAAGATGCCGTTTGGCATGGTTAATTCTGGTGCAACGTTCGTGCGTGCTATGCGCGAATTGCTAAAGGGGATCGATCACGTGGAGAACTATATTGATGACGTAATAGTACATACAAGCACATGGGAGCAACATTTGGAGACATTAAATTTGCTGCTAAAGCGCCTATTTGAGGCTGGTGTGACGATCAAACCATCAAAATGTTTGATCGGGGCCGAACGTGTCGACTTTCTGGGGCATAATATTGCGGAAGGGGTGATAGGTCTGCAAAAGGACAATGTACAGAAAATACGAGATGCGGCAAGACCTACAACGAAGCAAGAAGTCCGCTCATTCCTCGGCCTCACGGGTTACTACAGGGATTACATCTCCCAACTATGCGACGATTGCGGTCCCGTTGACTGACCTAACGAAAAAGGGTGGGCCGAACACAGTAAGATGGGATGAAGAAGAAGAAACTGCATTTCAGTCATTAAAGAAGCACTTGACCAGCAAACCAATATTAAGGCTGCCGGACACGAATAAACAATTCGTACTGAGGACCGACGCGTCGGATAAAGGCGTGGGCGGTGTTTTGCTGCAGGAGCACGATGGAAAGTTGTTCCCTGTGAGTTACGCCAGCAGAAAGCTGAGCCGTGCGGAGACCAATTACTCAACAATCGAAAAAGAGTGTCTCGGAATTGTGTGGTCGGTCAAGAAATTCTACATATATTTGTATGGCAACGAGTTCGTACTACAAACTGACCATCAACCACTTGTATACCTGGAGAGCGCGAAATATACAAACAGTAGAGTTATGAGATGGGCTATGTTTCTCCAGAACTATCGCATAAGATACGAATGTATAAAGGGGTCACTTAATGTTGGTGCGGATTTTATGAGCCGAATTAATTGATTTAAAGCGTGCTGTTGTGCTGTGTTCTTCGTTTAAACTGTGTAAGTTCGTTTATTTATTTATTGTGAAATAGTTTTGTGCGTTGATTTCGAAATCAGGTGATTTCGCTTAAATGGGGGGTGATGTCACAAACTAGAGTGTAATTATGTTTTTGTATTGCGCAACCTACTTTAAAACGTTGTGTTTTTCAAATTATTACCGTGGCTATGTGACGTCACAATGCATAAGTATTTGTCGTTCGTTTTGATGTTTTTTTATGCGACGTGGCAGTTGGAAAATGTACAGTAAACAAAGCGGTAGTGTTGCAAATTGAAGTTGTTTGTTATTCTGATCGCACATAAGATTAACTACAAACCTTTAAAGTTTAGTAAACCGACAATAGTCACGTCTATCAGGAATCAAGACTTGAAACGCGACAGACACCTCATGCCCACAGTAGAGTTTCTGGAGATATTACAGTGTGTGGATGGTTGGTTTATTTATATCCTCATGGGTGGGAAGCCAGGGTTTATTCATGGGAATCGTAAGACACCTCATGCCCACTGTCGAGTTGCTGGAGCAATTACTGTGTGTGGATGGTTGGTTCATTTATATCCTCGTGCCCACTGTTGAGTTGCTGGAGCTATTACAGTGTGTGGATGGTTGGTTCATTTAAATTCTCGTGGGTGGAAGCCAGGCTTTATCCACGGGTATCGTAAAACAGCTCATGCTCACAGTCGAGTTGCTGGAGATATTACATTGTGTGGATGGTTGGTTCATTTATATTCTCGTGGGTGGGAAGCCAGGCTTTATCCACGAGTATCGTAAGACACCTCATGGCCACAGTCGAGTTGCTGGAGCTATTACAGTGTGTGGATGGTTGGTTCATTTATATCCACGTAGTTGGGAAGTCAGACTTCATTCTATGGCTCATAGGACATTTTAGGTCAATATATGAGGTGCCATACACAACAAATGACACAAGTAAGACAAAGAAAACGACGCAACGAATAAGAGAAGTCGTGTGCTCAATAACAACAGTCCAAGTATCGTTCTAAGGCAGCTTTAAAGGATGACTCGAAACCACTTTTAAAATAAGAATCAACTCAATTGGGCGACACTTGTCATGAATTACAAACCAAAAAGAACTGCTGCCGAAGCCTTTTCACTTACCCCTTGTAAAACACTTGTAAACGGCTCAGTTTAAACACAGCGCACAACTCCACACCATGTTATGTTATCGGGTGTGTGTTCGTCACATGTAGAATCGGTTCGGACATATTTAATGGGAGAAAAAGCTCTTAATTCTGATTATTTGCGCGTCACACGATTTTCTTAAACGCAAGTTTAGGTTTTAATTTCAGATTAAGTCGTGTTTAATACGTATGTGTGACGTTGGTAAGGAGGTAATAGATGTTGTTTGACTGTGGTGTTACAAGTTTTAGATATTTTGTATCAAATTACAGTGCTAACTGTACCAAGTGATTATTTTCACACGTACTGGCACTAAAGAGTTGTAGTTATGAATACGGATGAAACGGATAAGTGTGAATCACAAAATACGTCAAGTGAACGTATTAAAGACGACTTACAAGAGACACTTGACACCGAGGAATTGTTCAAAGGAGATAAACACTCCAGCTGTATAGAGGTAAGAGGGATAGATCATATCTAATTCGGGTAATTAATCCAATTGTAGTAATTTGTATCTAACTATATATTTCGATTATTTTTTGCTTGTAAACTGTACTATGTAATATAACTTGGTTAGTTCTGGATGTATTTTTTTTAAATTTAATTGGGTTTGCTTTTCAAGGATATGTAAGCGATTTAACATTTGTACTTTTGTCCAATCAATTTAAAATTATAGATGCAAATACGAAAAGTTAATTTAATGTCGCCTAAATGTAGTCGTACTAACATATTTATGTTATTGGGTTGTATGATATACGTTTATCTTATAAAGTCGATACGTTATAGTCGGCTCTACGCTTTTAGGGTTTTGGTTAAACATCAGCAGGTTCATGTTTTATAGGGAATAAGAACGTATTTCACAGATAATCGTCTGATTTTCGTATCCCCAGCGTCGGGTTGCCGAATATTTTGCTAAGGTATGTGTATGATTGAGACGTTCCATTACGTTTAGTTGAACCCTTTATTTAAATGGGTTTAGGCGATGTCCGCTATCTACTTGATTGTGTCCTAGGACAAGTCATTTACGGTACATTGCCTAAACCATTCTATGAATTATGAACAACGCAAATGAATAAATCGCTTACCCAGTAATCAACCAACGATTGTGTATTATCGTGTTATTCATGTTGGTATAGGCTGGGTTATTGAGATGTGCTGTCAACACAAGCTTGAGTGTGTGGTGTCTGTGGTCGTGTGTTTGTGAGGAGTTAAGTTCGATCTTGTAAATATCATTTCACTTTGTTATTACTCATGCGGATTCATAAATTCTATTTGAATAAGGTTTAGAAAGCCATATTAGTAGCAAAATTAATTCTTGTTATTCAAAGAGTTAATTGGTCCGAGAAAGCTTAAAAGCGAGGTTAAGATTATTCTTGTATTGTTTGGGCGATGACTCTTAAATACTTGAAAGAATTTTCATAGAAAATTGTAAAGAGGTATAAGTGGTTTAATTTGGTATACGGGGTTAAGTGGTTTAAATTTGGAAGTGATTCAAAAGAAATATTAGACATATTGTTTGATAACTCGGGAAGTTATGAACGGATTTTAATGAAATTTGGTGAGGAGGTAGATTGTGTTCATGGGAATAGTTGATTTTACCTTTAACTTTTTAATGAAATATTTGTAGTTGATGATAAACCGACGAAATAGTTGAAAGGACAGCGCAAAATAGGACACGAGAATGTTATATTAAACAAACAACCAAACATTTAGTACAAAGCAACAAATAATAATTGATATTTTTCAAACTTTACTGTCAAAAAGTTTTACTCCTGATTTAAGGGTCAAAAGAGTATATGCCTAATAGAAAGCGTTTTTTATTATTCCTCCGTCGTTTTCAAACACTCAAAAAGACAAAAATAACCTTAGCTTACAAATAATTCTAAAGTCAACAGATCACAAGATAATATTAGGTTAGCTATTTACGCGGGAATAATTCACAAACAATATCCATTGTTCGGTTAAACAACAGAATTCCCGAATAAATAGCTTTGTTAGCAAATAGTAATTGTTATCTGAGACGGTTGTTGAGTAGTTTATTAGTACTTATTTGAGTGATACCTCTGACAGTTTGGATGTGATTTTATTAGAATTTGGTGAGGAGGTAGATTGTGTCCATGGGAATAAATGGTCCAATATTGGAGGTAATCCGAGAAAAAATATTAGACATATTGTTCGATAACTCGGGAAGTTATGAACGGATTTTGATGGAATTTGGTGAGGAGGTAGATTGTGTCCATGGGAATAAGTGGTTCAATATTGGAGGTGATCCGAGAAGAAATATTAGACATATTGTTTGATAACTCGGGAAGTTATGAACAAATTTTAATAAAATTTTGTGGGTGAGGAGGTAGATTGTGTTTATGGAAATAAGTGGTTCAAATTCAAAGTTAATCCGAAGTAAAATATTTACCAATTCCAAACAATAAAGACACAAATCAAGTATCTACGCGTTCCTATATGACCGCATAATGGAATCGAACGTATAGTTCACATGAAGGCTTCATTATGATTTAACAATCGTGTTGTTATAACTTACAATGGCGGCACAAGGCGCTTGTCACAACGAAACAGGGCGGTACAACAAAAGTTTATGAAGGCTTCACAAATTTAATTTATTATCTTGCGAATGGTTTTGCGGTCCAACGGCTGCGCGACAAACACATATGCCGATTTCTATGTAAAAAAACGATCTTAGCGACGAACCCATTATGGGTTCGAATATATAGACCGGTATTAGCATATAAATTTGATTTTTAGGTTGTTTTTACTCATATAAACTGTACTTTAAGTTAAAGTAACTGACAAAACCTGTAATTCTGTAAACTTTGTCAGTTATTTTAGTGGCGTTTTGGGGAAAAAGCGGTTTGGTTAATATGATATTTCTCAAAGGATTACACACTAAGGCTGGATTCACACCAGAACGACATTTTGTCGTACGTCCAACAAAAACGTTTTTGTCGTAAGCGTGTTTTTTGTTTTGTGTCGATTCACACCAATAAAACGTGTTTCGGTCCGACGGTTTGCGTGAGAATGGATAAACACTTATAACTAGAATTTTATATGAAAATAAAGGTAAAGACATCATAATTTTTAATTGGTATTCGGAGTACTATTGTCATAGGACACCAATTAACTTGGATAAATCCTATATTAGATAAACTAAACATGGTAATGGAACCTGAAAAAATCACATTTTTGAAGTATGACCACCTAAATTTTTCCTGAATTACTTATAGACTGAAGCCAATTACAGAGAAAAACACACTTCCATATAATATTACAACCTTAAATCCTTAACACCAAACACTCTTGACCTTAATATTTTTACACTACATGGCTGCCAAAACTGTACTAAAGATGTCTTATTTTGGTTGTTCTTCTGACAAGTTTTATACCAGAACCAACCTAAGAAGTGTGACATAGTAATTTAAAGTGGTGCCAATATTTTGCACTTTGACAACCAAAAAAACAATAACTCGGATAAATACATTTGAGGGTAAATATATTGGTTTCATCTGTACAAATAAAACAATGACATTTGTTTTTGCTCACAGTTCATATCACCCATATAAACAAGCAGTATGGAGAGTTTTGTAGACAGAACAATGAACATGATAATTAAAATAGAAATAACTCAATTAACATCAACAATTTACGACAGTGCACAAAATGGATACAGAAATGTAAATTAGTTAAATAGTGATACTAATGTAGTTTGAAAACAAAATGTTTATCGGGATGCTCACAAACCATTTGAAAGTTACTACGACATTTTAAAAAGTAAAGTATTGCCTTGGTTATTTGTGTGCATTATTTGCTGGTTTCTTTTTTCTCTGTTATTTTGGGGCACTTCATTCTTCTGTAGGCTCTGGTATGTACTTTTCAGTTACCGGCAGTAATTTGCAGAAGTAAAATTGATATTTTACCAGACTGTTTCATTGCAAAATATTTCCATATCTGTATCAGTGTTGTAAGATGATGAACTTGAATTACTGGAACTGGCCCAGTCATGCTGTAAACACAAATGTATACCGGTGTTATTCAACATTAATATAATCCAAAGACCAAAGAATAAGTATACATGATTATAGGATTGATTATATTTGTTTCACTATGGTAATGCAATTATCAATGCTAGAGAACTCACGGCCTGTGGTAATCTAATAATTGCTTGAATGCAAAACTTTATTGTACCATTCAATGCAATAAAACAAAAAGTAGAATCATATATAGAACATAATCCATTTATAAATGCAACACTTTACACACTTACCAGTGTCATTTAAAACTTGACAAATAATATTCCAAGTTAACTCTTGTACAACTCAATTCATATACCGGTATGTAGAACTGGAGATATTAGGCTTATATTTTGCCAACTTAACATTCAATTCTTGAATTAGTAGTTGTAGTTTGCTTGGATCCACCATAATTCTACAGGCTAAATATATATTTAACCAGTACCTATCTTCTAAAGGGGAAATTTATGTGAGTTTAAGTACCGGTACTGGTTTTGTTCAGTTTAGGCTACATAACAGGCTTACCTGAGATGCTAAACTAGTGGTATGCATTATTTGTTAGGCTATTTAATCACAACAGACTAAGTTACTGATTTTAAACTAAATTTATCTGTCTTGGCCTAATTGCTGTGCACTTTAGTCCATATTCACTTCAACCTAAACTCTCTAATATTATTAAAACTAGTGTATTTACTTTAAAACACATTTATATTTATAGTAATAGTATATGTACTGCATATTAGCAATAAAACAATTGTATATGCTGATATTTCACGATATTAAACTCGTCCGACAAAAAAACATGTCGTAAGAAAATAGCGCATGCTCTATTCCTGAAAAACATGTTTTTTTGTCGTACGACAGAAAACGTGTCTTTTGCGTCAAAATCGGACTGGTGTGAATCGGCGCATAAGAGACAATGCGTTCTATTCGAAAAACGTCGGTCCGACACGACAAAAACGTTTTTGTCGCATTGGTGTGAACCCGGCCTAATTCGCGATTTACTTTCTACTTTTAACCCATTGCGCAAACTAATTCATCAGTATTTGTCGTTTTGGTGTTTATACTTCTTTCATATAACCCAAGTAATGATTCGATGGTAAAAATGAGATAAGGTATTAACGTTGCTTCTTTCTGAGGTTAATATGAGTGCACAGATGGGCAAAAATAATATTTTCATAGACGTCGCGGTTTTCATGGTAATGCTTCTTACATTTACCCCGTTACGTCACAATTTTTAGGAATTTATGACGTAAAGGAGACCCCCTACAACGTGGGTTATCAAATTGTAATGTGAATTAACTGAGTAAATGTTTGGGGCGTTTTAAATATATTTATAATATTGGGTGGATATATATTTTCGGAAATTAACCAATTTTGGCATTTCTTTAAAATTATTATGTTGTTACGTTTTAATGATATATTATTACGTATTATTTAGGTTTCACGTGGTTTATATATTGTGACCGAAGAATCGGATTTATCACGTCATAAAGACGAAGGAAAGAGCATATTTGACGTACATAGGAGACATCTTACGTCAGCAGGAAATCAGAGGTTAGATGTTATGACGTGTGATGACGTGTTTGATGACGTAACACATGACGTCATGCAGGCCAGAACACGAAGCACCAATAGAAGCGAAGGAACCAACCAACCATCACGACCCGCCAACTCTATCAAGTTATCATAAGAATATATTGCTGCCTTCTGAACTACATTATACGGTAGGTGTGTTTATATGGGGCGCTGTGTGTTTATATGGGGCGCTGTGTGTTCATATGGGGCGCTGTGTGTGCATATGGGGCGCTGTGTGTTTATATGGGGCGCTGTGTGTTAATTTGGGGCGCTGTGTGTTTATATGGGGCGCTGTGTGTTTATATGGGGCGCTGTGTGTGCATATGGGGCGCTGTGTGTTTATATGGGGCGCTGTGTGTTTATATGGGGCGCTGTGTGTTTATATGGGGCGCTGTGTGTGCATGTGGGGCGCTGTGTGTTCATATGGGGCGCTGTGTGTTTATATGGGGCGCTGTGTGTTCATATGGGGCGCTGTGTGCTTATATGGGGCGCTGTGTGTTCATATGGGGCGCTGTGTGTTCATGTGGCGCGCTGGTGTATATATGGGGCGCTGTGTGGTTATATG
>CH000907.1:5560-18646 GCA_000149265.1 Ciona savignyi | reverse complement strand
TTCATAATGGAATCCTTCTGCGCGCCCATGTACTGGTCGTAGTATGGCTTCACTGCAAGGTAGCTTGCTCCACCGACGACAGCGGAGAATGAGACAAGATGAGCCCAATCTTTTACTGTAGATGCCAAACATTAGTGCAAAAGATATATCAAAATATATCTGTTCAATATATGGTTGAGAAGCACTGAAGTAGAGGACATTGTGATTGCTATACACATAGCGTGTAAATACTTATCCTAATCTCCGCTGAACCCCTGATACTGACTTATCGAACCCCTGGGGTTCAATCGAACCCAGTTTAAGAACCAAACATTAGTGGGAATTCCGACAGGTTAGTCTGATGGGTTAATGCGACGCCTTTTAGCCGAAAGGTTGCAGATTCGAAACTGGTCGCTAGCTAGTCGGTTGTGTCCTTGGGCAAGGCACTTTACGGACATTGCCTGAACCCAGTAGATTAATAGGTTCTACCAAATTGAAGGAACATGTCTATCATACACAACACACTGCAATAGCTCCGCTAACCCGACAATGGGCGCGAGGTGATCTGACGATTGCCTGTGTGTTAACCACCTTGGTGCACCTTTTTTCAAGGTTTGGGACAACTATTCATGTTACACGGTGTTCAACGATATATTCAGACTTTGCTTTCGAAAAAAATTTTGATAATTTTTGCTTTAACATTAATATAAACAAACTTAATTTGAACCTGTTTGGTGAAGTGACGTTTTAATGTTTTATTTTCATTTTTGTTTCATTTTACCATATATCTCAACTTTTTTTAAAAGTTTACAAATTTGCCTATCATACACATATAAACAATATTGGGGGGTGTATTATATCTGGTAGATTTATTTTTGACATATACCCTAGTGTGACGGACTGACGGCAGAAAAAAACGTTCAGTGCCTGGGATTCAAACCCACAACCTTAGGATATGTACACACAATGCTCTGAACATCCAAGTTTTTAGGTCAAATTATTGTTATAATTCAAAAGGTTGTAAAGGGGAAATAGGAATTTTGGCTGCAAATCAATAAAAATACGATCTAAAATCTGCTGTCAGTAAAAAATATATATCTTTTTCTGCTTTACCTGTCCACTCAATGCACAATTCCGTGTATAATCAACATTGCTTGTCCACATATAAATAAAAAGTAAGATGTTTAATATATCCATGTAAAGATATTTACCAATAAAGATAACATATTACAGGGAATAACCAGCGAAATGACATAGGTAGCCATCCATTCAGCTGAACACAAATAAATTCAAAGTAATCTATCTTTCCAACTAACCTGACAGTTTAATGAATCCACTGAAAGACCTTGGGATAGGAATGCTGCTGAGATATGATGGTACAGCATCACGAACCAAATATGATATTGCTTCCATTATAACTTATTCAACAGCTGGAATTTGCCAATATTTGATTTAATAAAATATGCACAAATCAAGCTGTTTAAGTTAAATAAATGTCTCAATGGCTTGTAGGGTTTAACTAGCTAGATGACATGATCTGGTTATGACTTTTGTGAGACACTAGAATATGTTTCCTGGCAACAGTAATTAATTAGATAGTATATCCATGTTTATCCGCGTGAATGGGAAAACCAAGGGGGTTAACACACATGTAGTCATCAGATCACCTTGCGCCCACCGTCGGGTTACCAGAGCTATTCAGACATTCCCTGAATTTTGTAGAAACCATAAAGAGCCATGATGACCAAGGTCACAACTGATTAGCTAGAGGCCGGTTTCAAACATGTAACCCTTCGGCTAAAAGGCACTAACCCACCAGACTAATGTGTCGGGCAACTTATACCACACGAACATATCCAACAAATGTATGATAATAAATAGATTCCGCAACTGAACGATGGGTTAGCTGTGAAAGCATGTCACGATCTTGTGCTTGCAAAAGTGAAAATTTTCTTATGTATTCCTGTGTTTTTGTTTATTATTTAGTTTTTGGCATGCATCTTTGTTATTTATATATACTTAACATTGCCCAAAGGATGATGTTCTTTAAAATTTGCACTTTATTCTTTATAAAACTTTACCAAACACTAAAAACTGTACAATATTTTAAACCTCAAACCCAAAGCTATTAAACTGTAGTCTAAGAATAACGTGAAAAAGTTTGCGACATAAATTACTACAAGCTATAGAAGAAAACAAAACCACTTGAAAATTGCTGCATAAGAGATTTTAAAGCATGAAGTTAGATATTTAAAACAAACCAAGTTACCCAACGAAGCGAAACCCACGAAAACTTTAGGACGACGCTTCAGCGATTTCGCGTAGTCAGCATTTGAAACGCATGCCGTACTTTTCGAAGCTATTAACCTGTTATATATTGCGCTGTTAAAACTGCATGCAAAATACGATAGCGATTTTAAACACGAAAACCCTACAACTTACGCACAAATGCAATATCTTTTTTATTCGAATTAGTGGGAATATGAAAACTATATAATTGTTATTACACAACATGTTTTAGAATTTCGCGCGGTTTTATATTGAATCCTTTTTATCATCATTTTTGTTTGCTAATAGATGTTGCTATCTTTATTTTTGTAGCGAATAAACAGAAATTGTATAGGCTTAAATGTTATCCCTAAAAGTGGATTTTCACTAATTTCCGTTCATAACTTCCATAGTTATCAAACAATATGTCTAATATTTCTTCTAGTTTGCCTTCATATTTAAAACTCTTAATTTTTAGCCAAAATTTATCGATAAAGTTTTTAACTATAGCACAAAAAAAGTCACAAACATTTCTTTATTCAAAAAAACACAGTACAACAACAATAAATTGCACAAATTAAAAGAAAAAAAAACAATTTTCTCACAAAACTTTTGATCTTAATTTATCGAGCACAAAATACAGGACAAGCAGACATGAAAACAATAAAACCCAATCAGTATCTTCATCTAATTTTGTAGGTAATGGGCCAACGTAGTCTTGGTCGGTTAAAACATCTATACATGAGGAATTGTAACAGCCGTCTGGGCTTTTAACATCAATATATTGTTGCATGTATTGTATTAAGTGCGGTAGTTCGGTGGTTGACTGGTTGTAACGGGATATCGCCCGTGGTCCTTGGAAGATTAGCAAATTTGGGACGGATATGGTGCCAAACCTGTGTGGATGGAATTTGTTATTATTATATAAGACAGGATATGTTTTATTACTGTGAAAGGGAAAGCAAGTGGAACGCTACCACACAGGTAATCGTCAGATCACCGCGCACCAACTGTTAGGTTACCGAAGGTATTGCAGTGTGTTGTGTATATTTGATATGACAGGATATGTTATGTTCCGGTTAATAAAAAAAAACCTTGGGCGCATTATTACATGTGTAATCTTAAGCGTTCACTGTCAGGAGGTATAGCATTGTGTTTTATGTAATTAGGACATCCCAATGCTTTAATAAATCCCATTTGAGTTAATTACATTTCACTACTTTAACACCAATAATTAAAATAACATAATCTAGAAGAAAAAGTAGGTGGTAGGATCGAAACCAGCCGTTAACTAGTTGGTTATATTCTTGGGCAAGTCATTTAACGGACATTGCCTGAAGCCAGTGTATCCAGGCTTCAAAAAGCTAAGGTGACTAGACTATGGGCATGAGGTAATCTGGAACCCAGTGGTTGACGTAAACAGCCAGTTGGTTGTATTCTTGGCCAAGTCTTTTAGCAGACATTATCCAGAGCTAGTGGATCCAGGCTTTAAAAAGATAAGGTAACCCTGCTATCTGAAACCCAGCGGTTGATGTAAACAATCTGACCTGAGTTGATTCGACGAAAATGTGTTGAGTTGTGTTTCAACTTCAACTGCGACAATGGGTATTGTTGGGAACAATCGTCCGAGGGCATTGTAGTGCGGCGTCATTTTCATTGAGAATGGGCACCAGGTGGCATAAAAGAGCACCACCGCACATACTCCTGGCTCATGCTGACCGAGATGCATTAAAAGTTGGGAAACACTCATTAAAATTGTAACTGGAAACACTGGATCATTTCCGACATTATGGCAGTTTTTCAGCGGCTTCAAGAATTCATTAAAAACGCCGGAATGTTGGAACAAAGTATAATTTGTTTCATATTCCAGCAAACTTGTTGGGCAAGTATTAATCAATGATTCTGTCATTTTCTTAACTCTGGAAACTAAAACTAAGGATTATTTAAAGCATCAATCATGGTATAAAGTCTAACATGCATATTTACATCCATTTTTTAACCAAGTTTAATTTTACTATATTTAAAAATTAACTCCAGCATGCATATTCACATATTTACATTTCATAATAATGTAAACCAAGTTTTACAATGTTTGACATAATTTTATTTATATGCGAAAAGGCCAAATTGTTAATTGTCTCTTTTCTTAAAGGTTTTTAAAATGTGTTACGAATGTCGCTTTTGTTAATAATTGTTAAAACTAAAGATTTAAATATATACACAAAAAAGCACACATTACAGATTAGTGACTTAAATCAATCGGAAAAGACATAACATTATACAATATACACATTAATATCTTAACATGGGAACTTAGTTGTGAACAAGACACAAAATATGGAACTCAAGCGATATACAAACCAATGATGGGTAAAGTGCTTAGCTCTTACACACATGGATATCTCTGTACATATAACTTTAAAATCACCATACTTATTTATGGAACCAAATATATATATTTTATGACGTATACAAACAAAGAATGGATAAAGTGCTTAGCTCTACAGATTTTGATATCTACATATTCCAAAATCACCACATTTATAAGTGAAATTCAAAATATAAATTTAACTTTTCTGCTGACAGTTTATTTATACGCCCGAACAATTTTGCATTTTCTGCCAAAGATAATAGGCCTTATTATGCTAAAAGATTAACTATTCTTAATTGCCAATGCTTTTTTACATTAATTTACATACAATTAAAATGCACCACCAATTTAATACAATGTGTATAATAATAAGTTTTAAATTGGAACTTTAAGAACGGCTTGCATCACACAGTTTAAAAAAATATTTCAAATTATGTTCAAATCGAAAATTCATGTTTAGTTGTCAGAAAAATGAACAAAAAAAAAACATTACAATTTATACATTCAGAAAATGTACAAAAAGAAATATCAAACACTCAACTTATAGAAAAAATGCTTGTTTTATATTTTATTGAAATTCTCATGAATATAAAATAAATTAGCTTTGCACCATAATAACCATCATATATGTATGGACAGTGTTAAAAATATTGAATTTTAAAAAGATGACAATTGGGTAGGTGTGTTGAAGATTTGTGATGTTATAAAAATAGCAAAATTAACTGGAAATATAGGTTAGCACTCGCTAAATAAAAGTATAAATTATTAAAAAATCAATTGCCAGTTTGGAATGTATAAACATGTCAAGGAGACAACTAGGTTTTTTTTAATTTAAAATTAGTTTTGGTTACAGAATTTTTACAGAAAAAGTAGATTATTTATTATTTCCATGTTCACCACGGTTTGATTGTTTTGTCCGAGAGAAATTTTCCGTGTGGCTCTTTAGCGCCATCTGGTAACAAAGCGAGGTATGTGGGTGTAATGGCGCCCTCATCTGGCGATTTGGGGGCTTTGTCCCCGGCCATATCGGTACGAACCCACCCCGGGCAACAAGCGTTGACGAGAACGTCGGTTTTCCCGAGTTCCCTCACCCATCTAGCATGGATCCATGTCATTACAGACACACCCACTTTCGAGACCCCGTACGCCGTATCAGGATACCCCAACTTAAGGTGGTTTCCCTCTTTCGCTGCCTCTATAAACTCCTCCATTTTTGCGCTCAATTGTTCCTCTGTGATAGTGCCCGAGCGGAAGAACTTCTGCAACTGTGGACTCATTTTGTTCAAACTCGACAAACTAACAAAGCTGGAGACGTTAACCACCCTCCCCCCATTCTTGATAATTGGAATCAGAAGTTTCGATATCCGTAGTGTCCCATAGTAGTTTGTGTCTATTGTAACCCTTGCTTGCGTTCCAAACGGGGTTTTATCTGCTCCTTTAAACGCCATTCCGGCATTATTCACCAACACATCAATCCCTCCATAATTTTGCTCCATGTAACTCTTCAGCTTCAGAATACTTGCTTCATCATTAATATCAAGCTGGTGGCACTTTGGGGAAATCCCCTCCGACTCGAGCTTTTTCACGGCTTCCTTACCAGCGTCATTGTTACGCGAACAAATGAATACGTCGCCGTTGAAATCCTTGCAAAGAGCTCGGACGATGGCCAATCCGATGCCTTTGTTCGAACCTGACACAACTGCTACTTTATTAAACGTCATTATATCGATTATGATGTAACAATCAGCTGTAAGGAGTAAAATTGATTTTAATAAATGTGTGCAAAATCACATGTTATTGGGGGTTTTGAATTTATCCCCGTGAAATGGGAAAACCAAGGGGGTTAACACAGGGGCAATCGTCAGATCACCTTGCGCACACCGTCTAGTTTTCGGAGCTATTCCAGTGTGTTGTGTAAGATTCATATGTTCCTTCAGTTTAGTAGAACCCATTAATTTACTAGGTTCAGGCAATGTCAGTAAATTGCCTTGCCCAAGGACACAACCGATTCACAGCGATCAATTTCGAACCTGCAACCTTTCGGTGAAAAGATGTTGCACCAAACTAACACACAAACCGGACGATATCCTTCGTACACTTTGTAAATTACCTGAAAACATGAGCTTAAACATAGCATAATTGCTAGACATTAAATTATAGTGTACAGAGGATTCTTTACCATTCTGTAATTATCAAATAATCTCACAGTCGATTATACTCAGTACAGTAGTTCGATAACGGCACCTCTAAATACTACAGGACCGCTTGGAGCGCATGGAGCGCTTAAATCGCTTGGAGCGCTTGGATCGCTTGGATCGCTTACTATACTTCGTAATTACAATAGCCATGATAATAATGTTAGGGTTGGGGTTAAAGTTAGTTCTGGGGTTGAGATTAGTGTTTGGGACAGGGTTAGAATTACTTTCCATAGCAATCTAAGTGATCCAAGCGACCCAAGCGCTCCAAGCGGTCCTTCAGCAGATTTAGAGGCACCCGTTCGATAACACGAATTCATATTTAATCCTTATTGCAAATAATACCGACCACTCTATCAATTACACTCGTGCACCTTATGTCACAGCCAAACCAGGCCAAGGATATATAACCTTCAACCTAACCCCTAACGCAAACTTCCTTCTTTAGTAAAGTAACGAGACACCAAAGAATTTTGCTAAATCATCATTCAACCTTTGCAGAATATCCGCTGAGTCATTATGACTACTTTAAAAACTTTCGGTAAAATCTGTAAATATGATATTACGCTGATTCACAATGACATTAATTTATTTAGTCATGGTTTTTATGCGATTAGTATAGAATAGTATATTATTTTGCTCGAAAAATTACCAATTAAGCGAACAGATAAAAATGCGTGTATTTACACGAAATTAAGAAGCGATACCACACTGATACCTGCAGATAACTTCGCGACCACCGTCGGGGTGTGCGTCGCCTTTCAATCGAAAGATTGCAGGTGCGGAACTGGTCGTTAGCTAGTCGGTTGTGTACTTGGGGCAAGACACTTGTAGCATTTCGTATAGTATATATTTGTTTTAATTTATGTCTAAAACATTTTGTGTTTTAACGTCGTTTTTTTGCGTTTCAAGTTTTCCGACTCTCACATATTATTACCCGTTACGTAATTATCACCTTGTACCGGCCTTTGTACTTTTGCGTTTTAAATCGTTAACATAGTTTTTTTTACCCAATTCCCACAGTTAGTCAAACGTGCAGATGTGAAACGTCTGGCACGTAAACTTTTCGCACTTTGTAAATTCCCTATATATTCTGGAAATTTGAATAACCTAATACAATAACCTACAATAACGTACTTGAGATAACTTGCGTTATGCTGTATAATGTACCTTAGACTATACAACTGGCGTCATGCTGAATAACGTACCAAGTAACTTGCTTCGCAAACGTAACTGTATATATATTGAATGAGACGCAGAATACAACTAAACTGTATCAAGAGTTATAGACTTCGAGTTTGAGATCTAGACATTACAAGTCGTGGCTATATACAACTATATTAGTGGGCTTTTTGAGGACAGAGCAAGCTATGTCAAGTTCAAATTAACCAGAATAGAGATCTCCATCAAAAAGCTACAAGCAGAAGCATCCAGACCAAAAAAGCGCGAGCCCACACACTTTATGGACATTGCCTGAACCCAGCGGATTAATGGCTTTTACCAAATTAAAGGAACGTGTCTGTCATATACAACACAGCGCAATAGCTCCGGTAACCCGACGGTGGGCGCGAGGTGATCTGACGATTGTCCGTGTGTTAACCCCCTTGGTTTTCCTATTCACGGGGATATAACATGAATATCCTATCCTATATATATCCTATCCTACTTAGCTTTGCATCATAATAACCATCGTGTGCTTAAACATTGTATGCATGAACAAAATACCTAGGGAAATCATTCAAGCGTGAAAGAGTTTCATATCATTCGTTTTATAATGATTGGATTTTGTAAACATAGTCATAATGACTCAGCGAAAACATTGCAAAGATTGTGTGATTACTTAGAACAGTTTTTCGGTGTTTTGTTACTGAAGTATAGAACTGTTTAAGTGGAGGGTTAGATTGAATAGATATATATACCCGGGCTGTGTAGGTGGGATGTGACAGTTGGCGGCTTAGCGAATTTGCTAGAGTAGTCGGCCAGTATGGAAAGTACGGCAGCTGCACACTCGAGAGTTTTTTTTTCCCTGCGTCTTTTGCACACTTGGGTAATTTCACACACGCTCGCGAGCTGGCAGTATAAACATCGTATAATTTCCACAAAACTTGTAAACCTACCTCTGGACCTTCGGTAATTTACTTTACGTACATTTTTAGTTACGTAGATACTCTAGATAGATATGTTTGGTACCTCTAAATACTACAGGAGCGCTTGGACCGCTTGGAGCGCATGGATCGCTTAAATCGCTTGGAGCGCTTGGAGCGCTTGGATCGCTTGGATCGCTTGGATCGCTTACTATACTTAGTAATTACAAAAGCCATGATATTAATGTTAGGGTTAGGGTTAAAGTTAGTTCTGGGGTTGAGATTAGTGTTTGCGACAGGGTTAGAATTACTTTCCATAGCAATGCTAAGTGATCCAAGCGATCCAAGCGCTCCAAGCGGTCCTGTAGTATTTAGAGGTACCCGGATATGTTAGCTGACGGACACGAAAGATTGAGGATAGAATAATATGCTTTTTAAGATTTTGGTAAAACAGTTATGAAAAGGAGATTATGTGCACACTTGAAGTGTGCATTCTTGGACGTTTGCACACTGCACACTTAAATATTTGGCACACTCGAGATCTCGGCGAAAATTGACGTACTTTCCATACGGGCCTAGTCGGTATTATAGGGCAACACTAAAGGGAGGGAAAGCGGGAAGGAGGGAAACTGCTCACCAAAACAATGGAAATTAATTTTAACCCTTGCCCTAAACACTAATCACAGCCCCAAAACTAACCCTAACTCCAACCCCATGTTTAAAACTAACTCTAATGCCGCAATATTCATTTTGGACTCATTTGGAGTGCAGTTTCCCTTCTTTTAGTTTTCCTTATAATATTAGCTTTGGTCTTTAGCTGCATCCTTTGCTTTACTTTATATATTGTTATTGTAGTTTAATTCTGGTGTCAATGCAAATAAAATATTTTCTAAATCCAAGTGAAGAATCCTCCGTACACTTAACCGGGAGGACTAGTAATTATTGACATGTATCATTTTTTTATAGCACAGACAATTTTAAAAATCTAACCATTATTATTTAATCTGTTAGTCAGTTTTGTACTTTATACTTTAAATGACTGTAAAATATCCATGTTGAATAAGTAACTTACCTTGTAAATCCAACCAGAATAGTATTGCATGTGATATTTGCAATTACTGGCTACATGCAAAATGTTTAAATATTAATAAGCACGATCTTGGCAATTTTGCCACTGATCAGCTTCCATACTTGTATCATACTAATCATTTTAAATATATATATATATATTTGACATGTATTTTCAAATAAATGCTGCAGCGAAAAAAACAAAAATAAAAATTGTATTGTTCTTGGGCAACACACTTTACGGACATTGCCTGAACCTAGTGGATTAATAGGTTGTAAAAAATTGAAGGAATGTGTCTATCATATACAACACACTGCAATAACTCCGGTAACTTGACGGTATGCGCGAGGTGATCTGACGATTGCAGCGTGATATGCCTATTTCGTTTTCCATTTCTTGGCATTACCATCCAAAACCCCCAATAACATGTGACAACTCGCCCTTGTGTAAACCCCTTAATCATGATCATTTCTACTCCTTACAGCTGATTGTTACATCATAATCGATATAATGACGTTCAATAAAGTAGCAGTTGTGTCAGGTTCGAACAAAGGCATCGGATTGGCCATCGTCTGAGCTCTTTGCAAGGATTTCAACGGCGACGTATTCATTTGTTCGCGTAACAATGACGCTGGTAAGGAAGCCGTGAAAAAGCTCGAGTCGGAGGGGATTTCCCCAAAGTGCCACCAGCTTGATATTAATGATGAAGCAAGTATTCTGAAGCTGAAGAGTTTTATGGAGCAAAATTATGGTGGGATTGATGTGTTGGTAAATAATGCCGGAATCGGGTTTAGTGGTTCGGATAAGACCCCATTTGGGACGCAAGCCAGGGTTACAATAGACACAAACTACTATGGGACACTACGAATGTCAAAACTTCTGATTCCAATTATCAAGAATGGGGGGAGAGTGGTTAATTTGTCCGGTTTTCTTTCTTTAATGTGCATGCAGAAGTTGAGTTCACAGTTGCAGGAGTATTTCCGCTCGGACACTATCACAGAAGAACAATTGAGCGCAAAAATGGAGGAGTTTATAGAGGCAGCTGAAAAGGGGAATCTCCCCAACATGGGATATCCTAAATCGGCGTTAGGGATGTCAAAACTGGGTGTGTCTGTAATGACATGGATCCATGCTAGATGGGTGAGGGAACTCGGGAAAACCGACGTTCTCGTCAACGCTTGTTGCCCGGGGTGGGTTTGTACCGATATGGCCGGGGACAAAGCCACCAAATCGCCAGATGAGGGCGCTATTACACCCACATACCTCGCTTTGTTACCAGATGGCGCTAAAGAGCCACACGGAAAATTTCTCTCGGACAAAACAATCAAACCGTGGTAAACATGGAAATAATAAATAATCAACTTTTTTAATAATTTGCAATAACCAAAACTGGTAACTGGATTTTTTTAATAATGTTTTTAAAAATACTTTTATTCAATTAGTGGTGAAACATGTATATTTTCTTTAATGAATCCATAAAATACCCCCCCCATTTTCATCTCTTAAAATCAGTGCAATATTTTTAACAATGTTCCTACATATGATGGTTATTATGATGCAAAGCTAAGTTTTCTTCTTATTAATAAGAATTTAAATAGAATACAAAACCAGCATTTTTAAGGTAAAAATTGAGTGTGTGATTTCTATTTCTATACATTTCCTGACGACTAAATATCGATAATGAATTTGATCATAATTTAAAATTATTTTGTTAAATTGTGTGACACAAGCCCTTCTTTTCAAATTAAAACCTATGCACATTGTATTAAATTGATGATATTTTTGATTTGTATGTAAATTAATGTGAAAAAGCATTGGTAAAGTAGGATTGTTCGGTATTTTTAAATATAGAAAATGTTCTGGAATTAATTACGACATCACACCAAGTGTTCTTGCACATAAATCATTGTGATCTAATAATAGCATAATAAGCCTATCATGTTTTGGCAGAAAAATCGCCCTGGCGAAAAAAATAAACTGTCCTGACCTGGATTCGAGGCCAGGATCCCTGGTTCTACAACTTTGGACTGGAATCGAACCTAGGATCCCTGGTTCTCCAACCCTGGCTTGGATTCGAATCCAGGATCCCTGGTTCTCGAGCCCTGGCCTGGATTCGAACCCAGGATCCCTGGTTCCCCAACCCTGGTCTGGATTCGAACCCAGGATCCCTAGTTCTCCAACCCTGGCCTGGATTCGAACCCAGGATCCCTGGTTCTCCAACCCTGTCATAGATTCGAACCCAGGATCCCTGGTTCTCCAACGCTGGCCTGGATTCGAACCCAGGATCCCTGGTTCTCCAACCCTGTCATAGATTCGAACCCAGGATCCCTAGTTCTCCAACCCTGGCCTGGATTCGAACCCAGGATCTCTGGTTCTCCAACCCTGGCCTGGATTCGAACCCAGGATCCTGGTTCTCCAACCCTGTCATAGATTCGAACCCAGGATCCCTGGTTCTCCAACCCTGGCCTGGATTCGAACCCAGGATCTCTGGTTCTCCAACCCTGGCCTGGATTCGAACCCAGGATCCCTGGTTCTCCAACCCTGGCCTGGATTCGAACACAGGATCCCTGGTTTTCCAACCCTGGCCTGGATTTGAACCTAGGATCCCTGGTTCTCAAACCCTGGCATGGATTCGAACCCAGGATTCCTGGTTCTCCAACCCTGGCATGGATTCGGACCCAGGATCCCTGGTTTTCCAACCCTGGCCTGGATTCGAACCTAGGATCCCTGGTTCTCAAACCCTGGCATGGATTCGAACCCAGGATTCCTGGTTCTCCAACCCTGGCATGGATTTGAACCCAGGATCCCTGGTTCTCAAACTGTGCCATAATTAATCAGTTCCAACAATGGTTTCATTGTATATTACCTGCTGCCTTTTAATAAAATACTAAAATAAGAAAATAGTAGAATCATTAACAACCGTTAGAGGGCAGGCAAGAGTGGTAGACTACTCTAGTTATCCGCGTGTGTAGAATTAATTATTACAATAGTCCTACCTCGTGGCAAGTGTCGGGTATATTGCATTTATAAGTGTACTACATCGATTAGGCCTACTACTCCTTATTTTATCCCATTAAAATGGATAGGATATTCATCTTTATCTTCGTGAATGGGAAAACC
>CH000913.1:3035-14446 GCA_000149265.1 Ciona savignyi | reverse complement strand
TATATATATATATATATATATATATATATATATATATATATATATGGCTTAAGATGATATATGTCAGTATCAAGTTGCTACCATGACATAAATTAACTTTTCACAGATTATCTAGAAAATATAAACGATAATTATCTGATAACATCATCAAACAGATGTGAAAACTGGTGCGAGATAATGATCAAATGTAAATAAAGTGGAAGTGAGTAGTTCGAGCACTAGTCAATAGCTTAGACCTTGGAGACTTAAATTTTAACCGTCGTTTCAATTTTGTTCATCATTCAATCTTAACATGAGCATTATGTATCATAGTAGTCTGTGTCTGCACTTTTGTACAAATTTTGATACAACCGACTAACTAGTGACCAACAGTCGGACTAAGCATGTCGGCTTCACTTAGTTTAAAAGGTAAATGCTACCGACTGCTAATACACAATTGTTGGAGGGTTACTTGGGAGGCAATATATTAAAGTTATTTGACTCCCCAATGTTCCCCTAACAATTGAGTATTTCTAGTCATTTAATATATATACATCAAAGATTATATACCGACACCAGGTGTGGGGACGTAAGCTAATGGGGATATCACTCAACAACAAAAGCGTGGTTCAGTGTTTTCGTTTAATTACGGAGTTAGTTCAACTGTCACTGTGCGCTCGTAAACATACTGCAAGGTAAGTAGTTTTAATATCCTACCATCTACATAATTTGTTTAAGCCAAATATGCAATCTTATTATTTTGTAAACACACCATGTATTAATATAACTCATTGGAACTGTCCAATTATGTTTTTAATCTGTGGCTAAACTACTGCACATGGTGAATGGGACAACTAATAAACTGCTAACCTAAACCTCTTGAATAACTTCTATGATTCATATCTTTAAACCGATAATTGTGGTGATTGAACCTAGTGATGGGATGAGGTCATTCACATGCAGCATTTAAAATCATTCTTTCAATATTCGTAACATTGTGTCCTCAATTTGATCTTAAAGTGTCCATACTGCGACAATGCTTCTATTGTTTACCAACACTGGCTTTATTCTGCATATCAGGTTTAGTTTGTTTTCACTTATAAGTAATAGATACTTTAAACTGAGGATGTATATTTCGAGCATCCAACCTGCTTGCTTGTGAGTGTATGTTATAAACCTCACTAAATACCACAATTAACAATGAAACATTCCATTACAAACCCAAATATTTAAAGACATCATCCCATCACAATACACCACTTGTTGAACACAATAGAAATCGACATAAAATTCATTCCACATTTTATCCGAACCTTCCCAGGTTGCATTTGTAGGATTCGCTTCACATCTTCAGGACGATCCAATGGACTCACATCCCATGATGTTGGCCATTTAGCTGCATCATGTTTAGTACCCAATCTATCAACTACAACCAACTCCTGAGGAAATGCAATATTCAAGTTATAAACCAGATAGAAGCGTATATATGGATAGTGACTCTAATTTACTATTAAACTCCGGCCCATATCATACAGCCATATTTCAACACAGATTGTAATTGTATTTCACATAGTGAAGTTACTATAGCAACCTGTTCATATTTTATTATCCTTGATTGAAGGGATAGCCAATAAATAAACAAATATATCAGACTACATGTTATTTCACTTGGTAGCATTAGGTCTGGAATTCCACCTGAAAACTGGTCCTAACCGTACAGATTGTACATTTGTAAAATACTGGTTAATTATGTCTTACATTGAGAGGAAATATCCAATTAAGTTACAAACTTGCAAGGTGGGTGATATATGCATTGGATACGCCCAATATTATCAGAAGGGAATTATTTAATTAAAATCATCATAGGTTTCAGTATTGTCACCGTCGATATTCATGGTAATTTGATCTTGGAGCTGGATTGGACAATATTAAGAACTTTAATTGAATAACCACTTACGGAGCTTTTGTGTTGTATATGAGTGAGATGTTCCTTTAATTATGGTGGAAGAAACCAATATTCCACTGGGTGGAGATATTCTCCACTAAGTGCCCGCATTGTCTGCTGAGTGCCCGCATTGTCTGCTGAGTGCCTTGCGCAAGGATACAACCAACGACCGTTAGTTGGTTTGGTTGGCACTGATATCTCGGAAATGGATCAGACAATTTAACCAAATTATTAAGGAAGTGGATCCAACTGGTTAGATCAATCGGAGACACGAGATCATCATTCAATATCCAGCGTGATCATAACCGAATGCTGTGTTAACCTACAGCAATATACTGTGCTTCCACACCATGTCGGAACGTCCATCCAAAATCAAGATTCAAATTTCAATCAAAATCACAATGATTAGAAATATTTTTCGATCCTAACAATTCATATTAAGTGCCCATAGTGGAATGATTTATTTTTACTTATCAGTGATTAGAATTAAAATATTATGAAACACACATGCATTTCTTTAACATTATTGTAAGACTTGTTTTGGCATTTTTAAAAAAGTATTGATTTTCAAATATTGCTATAAATCAAACTGATTTGGATAAGGAAATCCCTAACACCATGTTTGTATAGGATAGGCATTATGCGTGATTTTGAATACCGGAGACCCAAACCATTTCAACTTACAATGATATAATCACACAAAAAATATTAATCGATTTTGTTGACGAAATTTATCAATCATATACACCACACTGCAATATCCCTGCTAACCTGACAGTGGGTACCGGGTAATTTGAAACTTTGTGTTATGTCAATTGTGTTTTCCCATTAATAGATTATAAATATCATCCCACAATTAAAATATAAATAATAGTGATGGCACAATTTGACATCCGACTGGAATGAATAATTTGCATTTCATCCCATAACTACTTGTTACCAATCCACATATGTCTATCTCTATGAATATCGTTTCCGTTCTGAACGATCAAAATGTACAAGGAAGACTTACCCGAGGAAAGTTGTTGAACAGCTTCACGTAAGATAGATGCGACTTTGTACGGAAATCTTCTTCTCGTCAATTTGTAGATGGCTGACTTTATGCAAACAATCGGCCAAACAACTTGCTGCGTTCTCATCGAATTCAGATCGAATATCTAAGACAATCTGCAACAAGGATAAGGAGGTGATTCATGTTAATGTGAAGTTATCATACGTTGGTTATATGGAACAATATACCCGATATGACATGGTACTTGCAGTTTGACAAGATCACAAGAATGGTTTTGTAGTCAGTATATATGAATTATCAACAAATGGAGCAAAACATCATAATATTAATGCAAGAAATAACATGCTCATCACTTGAACAGTTACTTCATCGCGATAAACACACATAATTTATGTGGCGCATAATATTAAACAACCGAGAATGTATAAGTAGCATTATAATGATGAATTATACTTCGCACCAGTATCACGTTTGACACTTGGGATGTATAAAGTAAAATTGCCAAAACTTAACAATGGAAAATCGCAAAAATTTTATCGAATTTTTAAAACCCAATTAGAAATCTTATAACACTATAGTAAACTACCACTGTAAAATGTGTTTTATTTCCATCATGTTAACTCTATTCGATAAAAATACCAAATTTATTCCAATTTTATAAATATTTTTAATTTTATTATTTAGTTTCACATGAAAATTGATAAATAGCAAGAACTTCTTGCCAAAATCGTGGGAATTGATGTCCTGTTTAAGTCTGTAAATTAAATTCCAATAAAAATAAAGAGTGTCAACCAAGTATTTATCATTTCTATTTGTAACACCACATTTTGTATATTAATGTTTGAATAAAAATGAAATATAACACGAGCAGAATTTAGAATACCAGGTGCTCATGGTCGGATTACCTAAGCTATTGCAGCATGTTTTGTACAATAGAACTGCTGTACAACAACACTGTAATAGCTGCGGTACAGCTGTGTAAATATACACATCTATGATAAATCAGTAATTGATGTGGAGCTACTTGAAGTATGGTTCACAATATTTACCTTGTTCGGTCGATCATTGATAGCTGTGCACAAATCACGCATACAATCGTTCAGTTGTTTGCAATACCATAATGTAAGTTTATCAATATGTTGAATATGAGGAACCAGGTATTCAGCTACATTTCCCAGCTCTGTTCCTCTTAACTCTAACTTCTTGATCTAGAATAAAATGTTGTTTGCCAGCAATTTCTTATAAATCAACACTCTGTATAATATATAGGACATAGGCGCCGACTTTGCCAGAACTGATGGGGGGCGAAAATTTATATGACGTCATATTAATAAGTGTGATAAGTGTGTAGGCCGTGCAGAAATCCGAAACGAAAAAATTTTCAGGGACACTTTCCTACGTAGACTGTGGCATATCTGCCTCTTAGTATGTTTTATAGCGCACAGCGGCAGTTCAACTAACTTAGTAATTACAAAAAAAAACACAAAAAAAACACTTTCGTGCTTAGGTGATATCTCCGTTAGCTCAGGGTTCGAATTAATGGTTTTGAAACAATTTGCAAAATGCGTGAGTTAAGAAAAAATCGTTTTCGTGCTAAGCGCGCAAAACATTTTTGGTTTTGTTAAATTACTTTAGAATGCGAATTCAGAACCTATAAAACTAATCTTTAAACGACCAGAAAGATATTTCATAAAGCAAACTGTACCGTTATTTAGTAGTTAATATAAAAATAAACGTAAATTTAAAAGGGGCGTTCCGCATCTCGCCAATCATAAATAAAGGAATCAAGGTTTATTAACGCATAATGGCTATTCTTGCATTGTGGTAGAAATGCTTATTATGCGTTAATAATGCAAAGTAAAGGCAAGGTAAACTAGAGAGTGTCAACTACGTGTTTTACCACCACTATTTGTAAAACACATGTAGTATACCCTATTCATGCTACAGGGTATTTACTTTTAAACCACAATTTGTATTTTATAAACCACAATTTGTATTTTATACACTGAGTAGTAGTTTGTTTCTGCAAGCATAAACGCATGGGTCCCATAGTTAACAGACCAAACTTATTTTCCATGCTTAGTTAAATAAAGAATAAACGTCTTAAATTTACGAACATTTCACCACAAATGTTTTAAATTATAGCTTCTTTTTAAGCGCTGTAGTGAAATAAAGCTAAATTTCCAAAACGACCCGATTTAGTTTTTCATGATTTCATGGAATTACCCTGGGTTTGGTAGATAAGTGTTTTTACATAAGTGAGTCATTTTATGTAACAATTCTTAAAGTTTTAATATGATTTGTCGACTTCTTGTTGAATATGTCAGTGCAATATGGCATGCCTGCCACAATCATAATTTAGAAACATATCTTCGTTTTTTTTAATTGGCACAAAGTGTCTAATGTTTTAACATTTTACCGAATTTTATTAAAAATAGAGCAGCCGTTCAAGCCCTATGGCCACAAAATCTAATTTTATTAGAAAAAAAAGTTTTGGTTTTTAACGTCTGAGGGGAATTCCCCTACATTGATTACCCAAATTTTTGGCGTCTGCATATTTAGACCATGTTGTCTTACCAATGTCGAATTTTTATTGCGATTTCATTACTCCTTATGGTAGATGTCGGGGCGACATGGCATGCTTGTCACAATCATGATTTGAGACCATATCCTATTTTTGGGGTATTTCCCTAGGTAATTTTAATATTTCTTCTAAATGTTAAAATCAGTGACTAATGCATTTACATTCCACCAAATCTGATTGAAATTGTAACAGCCTTTCAAGCGCTATGCCACAAAAAAGTTATTTTTTTAGAAAAAAATATTGTTTTGGTTTTTAACGTCCCAGGGGAATTCCCCTGAATTTATCACCCAAAATTTTGGTTTCTGCATATCTAGACCATGTTGTCTAACGAATGGCTAAGTTTTATTACAATTTTTATTATTCCTTCAGGTAGATGTCGGGGCTATATGGCATGCCTGTCACAATCATAACTTCAGAAGAAAATCTATTTTTTAGAGTATTTCCCTAGGTAAATTTTTTAATTCCTTAAAGTGATAAATCAGTGACTAATGCACTTACATTCCACCAAATCTTATTCAAATTATAGCAGTCGTTCAAGCGCTATGCCACAAAAAGCGCAATTTTTCATAAAAAATACCATTTTGGTTTTTAACCTCCCAGGGGAATTCCCCTCGATTTATCACCTAAAATTTTGGTTTCTGCGTATTTAAACCATGTTGTCTAACGAATGGCCAAGTTTCATTATGATTCCATTATTCCTTCTGGTAGATGTCAGGGCGACATGCCATGCCTGTCAAACCTTTGACGAAAAAAAGAAAGAAAAAAAAAACGGACAAAAACAATATGTGTCCTAATTTTTCAATTGGGAGTTTGGGACCCATAGTAAATAATGTTATGTTAAAGGCAAACGATGTTATATTAACGTATTGAGGATTTATTATTAAAAGGGCGCGAAATCAGTACCGCTAATTTATATTTTGCGATTTTGTTAATTTTTTTAATTCACGATTCCTTAATTGAACCCTGTAGGTTACGTCAGACCACCGCACCTGGTGTCGGTGTCCGACCTTTAATCGGGGATGGGCCGATCCAAGTTAGGCTGTAGGTGTATTACGAATGGTCCGGTTGGAAATTTAATGAAAGCAACCGATAAATTATTTATGCAGGGGCGCGCGTATTGATTGGCTTATATTTCCTAGTGACGAGTGTATAAGCATTTAAAACGTTCATCACTGTTAAAGAGATGACAACTTAATTAAATTTAATTGTAATCTCCCGGAGCGCGTGCGGATAGTCGGCCGGGCAAGCCCGAGCGCCGATCAAAGGATTAAGTCTTAGCGCATCGAGTCGGAGTTACGATCAAAGGCGCCGCGGATGTGCGTAGTAGCATTGTGGCACCAGACGCTTTTATCGCGCTGTTTTCTCTCTACGATGTTAGTAAAAATTATAACAAACATGCAGAACAAATCGTTAAAAAAACATGGGGGGCGGCCCCCCAAGCCTAAAAATCATGGTGGGCCTCGCCCCTCGGTCCCCCTTGAAGTCGACGCTCGTGATATAAGAGATCGGTATATATATATATATATATGGCATAGAATGATAAATGTCATTTACAAGTTGCTACTATGACATAAATTAACTTTTCACAGATTATCTGGAAAATATAAAGGACGATTATCTGATAACATCATCAAACAGATGTGAAAACTGGTGCGAGATAATGATCAAATGTAAATAAAGTGGAAGTGGGTAGTTCGAGCACTAGTCAATAGCTTAGACCTTAGAGACTTAAATTTTAACCGTCGTTTCAATTTTGTTCATCATTCAATCTTAACATGAACATTATGCATCATAGTGGTCTGTGTCTGCATTTTTGTACAAATTTGATACAACTGACTAACTAGTGACCAACAGTTGGAATAGGCAGGTCGGCTTCACTTAGTTTAAAAGGTAAATGCTACCGACTGCTAATACACAATTGTTGGAGGGTTACTTGGGAGGCAATATATTAAAGTTATTTGACTCCCCAATGTTCCCCTAACAATTGAGTATTTCTAGTCATTTAATATATATAGATCAAAGATTATATACCGACACTAGGTGTGGGGACGTAAGCTAATGGGGATATCACCCAACAACAAAAGCGTGGTTCAGTGTTTTCGTTTAATTACGGAGTTAGTTCAACTGTCACTGTGCGCTCGTAAACTTACTGCAAGGTAAGTAGTTTTAATATTCTACCATCTACATAATTTGTTTAAGCCAAATATGCAATCTTATTATTTTGTAAACACACCATGTATAAATAGAACTCATTGGAACTGTACAATTATGTTATTATTCTACAGTTAAACTACTGCACATGGAGAATGGGACAACTAATAAACTGCTAACCTAAACCTCATGAATAACTCCTATGATTCATATCTTTAAACCGATAATTCTAGTGATTGAACCTAGTGATGGGATAAGGTCATTCACACGCAACAACTAAAACCATTCTTTCAATATTCGCAACATTGTGTCCTCAATTTGACCTTAAAGTGTCCATACTGCGACAATGCTTCTATTGTTTACCAACACTGGCTTTATTCTGCATATCAGGTTTAGTTTGGTTTCACTTATAAGCAATAGATAGTTTAAACTGAGGAGGTATATTTCGAGCATCCAACCTGCTTGCTTGTGAGTGTATGTTATAAACCTCACTAAATACCACAATTAACAATGAAACATTCCATTAAAAACCCAAATATTTAAAGACATCATCCCATCACAATACACCACTTGTTGAACACAATAGAAATCGACATAAAATTCATTCCAAAACGACATATTATCCGAACCTTCCCGGGTTGCAGTTGTAGGATTCGCTTCACATCTTCAGGATGATAACTTGCATCCACACTCCATGATGTTGGCCATTCACCTTCTAAAACCAACTGAGGAAATGCAATATTCAGGTTATAAACCAGATAGAAGCATATATACGGATAGTGACTCTAATTTACTATTAAACTCCGCCCCCATATATTACAGCCCTATTTCATCACAGATTATAATTGCATTTCACATAGTGGAGGTACTATAGCAACCTGTTCATATTTCATTATCCTTGATTGAAGGGATAGCCAATAAATAAACAAATATATTAGACTACATGTTATTTCACTTGGTAGCATTAGGTCTGGAATTCTACCTGAAAACTGGTCCTAACCGAACAGATTGTAGATTTGTACAATACTGGTTGGTTATCTTATGTTGAACTTTCTCTATAGATTTTGCGACATCTATGTTCCAACTAAATTTTTTAAATTTAAACGATGTAATAGACGACCTTTAGTGAATTGTAGAATTCTTTAAGCAGACATAGCAGACAGCTGATTTTTAATTGCTGTGCTCATTTGCATGTATAAACTATTTTGTTTAATGATTATTATTGAAATAACAATTGTTTCCGATCCTATAATAATTCCACGAAATCGGCCAATGTTCATAGAGTCCTCTCAGACATATGATCCCCGATTGTCTGCTGTTTGTTGACATATTAATATACTTTACAAAGTATTATCATATATAAACGCTCTATTAAATAATATTGTGATAGGAACTTTCATGTCAATTTCCCGAATCTATGAGTATTATAAGTCCACACCGAATTGACCAAATTCAATTCGAATTGGAAATCATTCGGAATTATCGTAATTATTTATCAATTCTGCGGTTTAAAAATAAAAAAAATATTTGGCCATCCGAAATTAAATAGGGTATATACCCTGTGTGATTTTGAATAGGTAACCAGTGACTCGAAAAATTCTGCTTACCTAAACATAATGCGTATAGCGTGAGTTCAAATTGTTTAGGTTGACTTTTGGTGAAAATTTGTTGTTACTTCATATTTATCTGCCCTAGTATTGCATTGCAATACCAACCTGAAAGTCACCCTGAATCAACTCAGTGGATTATTGGGTTTTACTAAAACTGAAGAAAATTTATCAATCATATACACCACACTGCAATATCCGGCTAACCTGACAGTGGGGACGGGGTAATTTGAAAGTCCTAATGCAGCGTTTCCCAACCTTTTTTGGTCGCGGACTATTTCCTTATCAGCGAAAGTCTTTGCAGACTCATAGTGCATCAATTTTCAATTAGCGTAAGTCAAAAGTGTGGCGCAAATGGACTATGCGCATACGATACACTACTACAAACTTAAAATTACCTTGAGTTACAATGTCTCGTTGATAAAAACATATAAGTGCTGTTTATAACGATCAAAAACAAGTTTTGCAAATTGTTGATGTGCTTGCGGACTCATTTAAACCTTTCACGGACTTATTTGAGACCGCGGACTCGGGTTGGAAAACACTGTCCTAATGTAATGTCAATTTTGTTTTCCCATTCACAGGAATAAAACATGGAATTTTTTATCCAAGTGAAATTTGTATTTCATCCCATCACTACTTGTTACCAATCCACATATGTCTATCTCTATGAATATCGTTTCCGTTCTGAACGATCGAAATGTACAAGGAAGACTTACCGAGGAAAGTTGTTGAACAGCTTCACGTAAGATGATGCGACTTTGTACGGAAATCTTCTCCTCGTCAATTCGTAGACGGCTGACTTTATGCAAACAATCGGCCAAACAACTTGCTGCGTTCTCATCGAATTCAGATTGAATATCTAAGAAAATCTGCAACAAGATTAAGGAGGTGATTCATATTAATGTAAGTTATCATACGTTGGTTATATGGTACATATACCCGATATGACATGGTACTTGCAGTTTGACAAGATCACAAGAATGGTTTTGTAGTCAGTATATATGAATTATCAACAAATGGAACTAAACATCATAATATTAATGCAAGAAATAACATGCTCATCACTTGAACAGTTACTTCATCGCGATAAACACACATAATTTATGTGGCGCATAATATTAAACAACCGAGAATGTATAAGTAGCATTATAATGATGAATTATGCTATGCACCAGTATCACGTTTGACGCTTGGGAAGTATAAAGTAAAGTTGCCAAAACTTAACAATCGAAAATCGAAAAAATGTTATTGAATTTTTATGAAACAAATTAAAAATCTTTGTTTAAATTAACTTCAAAGGACATCACAAATAACACTGTAGTGAACTACTACTGTAAAATGCGTTTCATTTCCATCATGTTAGCCCTACTTGATAAAAATATAACCTGGCATTTGTAGTAAAACAGTGTAACAAATATGCAATGTGTAATATATATCATGAATTTGTAATTTTCCTACTGCATGTAAAACCTGGTTATAACCCGAACGTACATGCTTATGTGCATGACCTTATTACTTCCTAATTAGGATATATTGATGATTAAGATAAATTTCTAAATCTTATTAAACCTAGTCTCATTACAGTTCTCAGGTTGGTTTATTACGTCACAACCCTTTGAGACAGTTTTATTTTCTTTTTAAACCAAATTTCACTCATTTATATGCATTGTAATTATAATTGAAGGAATATTTTAGAATATTCATATTTTCTTCCACATACATTCCAATTAACACCAAATTTATTTCTATTTTATAAATATTTTTAGTTTATTTATTTAGTTTCATATAAAGATTGGCAAATAGCAAGAGAACTTCTTGACAAAATCATGTGAATTAATGTCCTGTTTAAGTCAGTAAATTAAATTCCAATATAAAATCAAGAGTGTCAACCACGTATTTATGGGTCCCATTTGAAAAATTGGGACACATATTGTTTTTGTCCGTTTTTTTTTTCTTTTTTTTTTCTTTTTTTTTTTCTTTTTTTTTTCGTCAAACGCTTGACAGGCATGGCATGTCGCCCCGACATCTACAAGAAGGAATGATGGGACTGCAATAAAACTTTGTCATTTGTTAGACAACATGGTCTTCATATGCAGAAACCAAAACTTTGAGTGATTAATTAAGGGGAAT
>CH000915.1:7003-23157 GCA_000149265.1 Ciona savignyi | reverse complement strand
TGACCTTTTCTAAATTTCATATGCACATCTGTTAAATTGTATTCTTTTTCAATTTCCATCCAAATTTTTCTATCTCTATTTTTCTTTGGGTCAAATTTTCCTTGTTTGTCTGTGGGCCGCAATACCATGTTAAAATCACCCAGGAGGTAATTTTGAACATTCAGTTTGTTTTCAATATAATTATTAAGAGTTTTTAGTTGTTGTTCCCTTTCCAAAGTGATATCCCATCTTCCACCAGATCTTAAATATATATTATATATAATAATGTTATTGTTATTGTTATATAGATTTATTTTATGAATATAGTTATTTAATATTATAGTATGAGTTATTTTATATTTAGAAAGTAAATGCTTATTTATTAATATACCAGTTCCTTGTCTGAAATTACCTACCTCAGAATTCACTTCCGAAATGGTGTTCGCATAAAAAATCGAGTTTGTCATATTTTCTATTTTTTTAAAATTATTTGTGGTCAAAATATGTACCTCCTGCATACACAAAATGTCAATTTTATTTTGATTAATATAGTTGGCTATAATTTGAGCCTTATTCTTGTTACCATTAATATTCAGTGTTCCAATTATAATTTCAGTATTTTTTTCCGTTTCCGTGTAAGCCATGATGGACTATAAAAAAATGAAATTGACATTCCGTGTGTGTTTTGTGTTATGTTATTATGTGTTTGGGTATGAAAGTTCTAATCCAAATTTTCTTTTTTTTGCAGGCGAGTCTGTCGCAAAAACTTTCTTTAAAGAGGATACGGTTCTCCGTAAGTTTGGAGGGTCACTCGAGTTCAAGTCTTCTATGGGTAAGTTTGGTGGTGTTTCATCTGTCGTTTGGTAGTGGGTGTGATTATTTTCGACATATTTTACATGCAGTTCGTCTATTTCCAGGAGACTTTTTTCAATGTCGAAGGAGCTGTTAGAAGACGAGGATTCAGAGGTGAGGGTTTCTTGTTTTTGTTTTTCTAGTGGAGTGTTGCTGGATGAAGTTGATGATTTTTCTATTTCTTGAATTATTGGTTGGCTTTGTTTGTGAGCATTTTGTTGTGAGGAAATTTGTCCAGATTCAATAATTTTTTGGGGGGTCGTTGATTCTCCCTTCTCAGTTTGTTGTGTTGAAATGGGTGTTGATTTATTTTTGGGTGAGATTTTCTTCTTGGGAGTACGTTGTGGTTTGGGGGTGGAGGTGTTCAGTGTGGGGAATTGGTTGGTGCTGTGGGTTTGTATTACAGTATTTCCGAATTGTTGCTCTGGTTCTAAATTTTGTAGGGCGGCGAATTTATTGGTGGTTGAAATTTCACCAGCAACAACTTCTCGGTATGTTTTTGGTACATCGTTGTTGTTTCTGGGTGATGTGCTATTCGCTTGTTGAGGTTGGTAGAATTGGGGTTTGGAACGGCAAAATCGAAGAATGTGCCCGTTTGACTTGCAAAAATTGCAATATCCTTTCTTCGGGCATCGTGTTTGCACGTGGCCCCTCTCTTTACAAAATCGACACAAAGGCATGTGTGATTCCCCCGGCTTTGTGACGGTTATCCATTTCCCTCCAAATTTGAGAACTTTAGGAATATTATTGGAATTTAGTTTGTTGAAATGTATACTTAACCATCCGTTTTTTATATTTCGAAAGTTGCGATGAGCACCAAATTCCATGTTGTTGATTTTTCCCCATTTATTTTGTTCCAGGGTATTTTTTAATTTGATTTCATCGATGTAGCAGGGAATTGGATGCAGTGATATGGTTTCCATGGGTGGAGTGGGACGTTTTGCTACCACTCGAACTGTGGATCCAGATTCAGGGGTGAATGTTATTACGTTATTTTCGTAATAATTTATTAGATTAGTTATTTGATCTTCCTGTCCAAATTCCTCTTTAAGGGTAAGGAGGAAAGCAACATCCTTATGTGAGTCTGTGATCACACCTTCAACCATGTTTTTTATATTTTCCAGGGGAGATCCAGGTTGGAAGAGCTCCATGAAAGTGGACACCGAGATGAACTCGACACCACCAGTAAGCTGAATGATGATAGATCTTCTCGTGTTCTGGTCGATCTCCAGTATCTTGTCCATCTTGTAAGTTTGTTTACTTTATTGTTTTTTTATGTTGAGATTATGCAGGAGGTATTTGAAGTGATAATTTTTGAAATTTTTGCAAGTGTTTTTGGGTAAATACCACAAACGAAAGATTTATTTTTTTGAGGGGGTGGGTAGGAATTTGCGGACTCAAATTTTTTGGAAAAATCGGCTAGAGCTTCGCCGTCCAAGTCCTGGGCGGAAAAGCAGCAAAAAGGCACAAAAATACACAAAACACTCCAATCTAATTATGAAAAAAGCGGGGGTAATTATTAGTGTTGCCAATTTATATTACAAAAAATTTAGGTGAGTAATGGCAATCACTATTACAAAAAGAGATACGTGAAAAAATAGCACACACACACAAATCTATCACGGTGAAAAAGGATTGTGAACACAGCAAGCAAGGGATAACTAGGTTACCTGGTATTGATATCTTGCTTGCTTTAGTTATATCCAAAATTAGTAAATCCACTCGTAATAGCTGAAAATTCTACTTGGGTAAGATGACCAATATGGCGCGCTTACCTTATTCAAATAGAATATCGTTGTAACGAAAAACGGTCGTATAGTTAAAACGGCCATATCATTGATACTACAGGTCGGGATGGTTGCTATTTTTATGGTGATGGTCTGTACCACTAGATGAGTGCTTGTCCCACGAGGTGACATCAGCAACGGACGGCACAGCAGGTGCTGGGGGCAACAACAAGGCGATATTTGTAGGGGGGGTGATTTGTTCGACGATATTCGTCCGAAAAACGACCAGTTTTCTTGTTCAAAAAAAATTAAAAAAATTTTTTTTTCGGAAGTCTGGACTTCAAGATGAATTTCGACAGTCTCTACGTTGCTCGTCGTCACTTCCGGTCACATAAAACAGTACAAATAAAGTCGGTTTGATTTAAAAGTCGAATCGCGACGTTAAACGTACAATTCGCAGACGACGTTTTGCGCACGGCAGGAAATATCCTCATTTCCTTACCGCGCCGCACACGCGACGCACCGCTGCTATCCACGGGGTTCCACTTACCAATTGCAAGAGTAATTATCTTATTTAGAGTCGATGATTTGTGAAAATATTCCGCCAAAGCGGTTTCTCTTACCTTATTCAAATAGAATATCGTTGTAACGAAAAACGGTCGTATAGTTAAAACGGCCATATCATTGATACTACAGGTCGGGATGGTTGCTATTTTTATGGTGATGGTCTGTACCACTAGATGAGTGCTTGTCCCACGAGGTGACATCAGCAACGGACGGCACAGCAGGTGCTGGGGGCAACAACAAGGCGATATTTGTAGGGGGGGTGATTTGTTCGACGATATTCGTCCGAAAAACGACCAGTTTTCTTGTTCAAAAAAAATTTAAAAAATTTTTTTTTCGGAAGTCTGGACTTCAAGATGAATTTCGACAGTCTCTACGTTGCTCGTCGTCACTTCCGGTCACATAAAACAGTACAAATAAAGTCGGTTTGATTTAAAAGTCGAATCGCGACGTTAAACGTACAATTCGCAGACGACGTTTTGCGCACGGCAGGAAATATCCTCATTTCCTTACCGCGCCGCACACGCGACGCACCGCTGCTATCCACGGGGTTCCACTTACCAATTGCAAGAGTAATTATCTTATTTAGAGTCGATGATTTGTGAAAATATTCCGCCAAAGCGGTTTCTTTTTTTTTTTGTCTTTTTCAGTTTATTAGCATTATATGTACACGTTACCCGGCGAGCCGGTCGGAAAGGGGCACAAATATACCATAAAAAAGCGAGTTATAGCAGTATTTACATATTGATTTTTTACAATTATTATGGCATTATTAACAATTTATATAATTTGTTCTTTTGCAGGGAAGAAAATTGTTGGTGATGCCATTGGGAAGGATTCAAGGATTCGTTTTAAGCTTGCGAAATTGGTGAAATGTTGGGAGATCTGCGATAAAAATATGGAGGCCAAACAGGAGACTCTGCTATGCAATGGAATGTGGTTAGTGTTTATATATTAGTAGTTTTAGCGAAGTTGGAAATTTTGCACTGTCTCACTGTGAAAAAAAGAAAAAAAAGAAAGTATGTATTAACTCTTTCACTCCCGGCCAAATGCATTAATTCAAACATGCTGTCCCGCAGTGTTTTTTACAATTTTTAGTCATTTTCAAATTAGCACAGTTTTTCTAAAGTTTATGCTATGATTTAATATTTAGTATGGTTGGAAAGATAATTTATCCCTCTTTTAAACAAGCTGCACATCTAAAATCTACCTCTAATAAAGAATATATTATGTAAACTTTAGTGAACACCACTTTTTATGCAAAGAAAATTCTGCTCGACTTTGAAAAATTTGAGGTGCACTGACAAACGAAATACTCACTTATTATTGGAATGCCCAAATGATATGAAAATTGGAATGTAGATTGTCTAATAGTTTTTGTACTCAGGAAAATTCGAACTGTATTTCTATCTTCAGTAGTTTTTTTACTATTTGTAATTGAAATTTCCCTTTTTTCTGACTATATTATGAAAACTTGAACCAAAACGCATTGAAGTTTTTAGTTTTGTAGAACTAAAATAGTAAAAAGTATAAAAAAGAACAGTGAAGGAAGTGTAAAAAGGGCATACAAAACCAAACAAACGCAAATACTATATCCAATATTTTTCAAAGCAGGGCACACCGAACTAGCTAGTCTCGCCGCCTTTTTCTTTATCGTGCGCTCAGCAGGCCCAGCTGGATTCATGCTTTGGTGAACACGAAGCATAACCGCCTGCTGCGAAAACGTCACCAACGCTCTCCTTTTTATCTCAACGGCACCAAATTCACAGAGAATGTAAAGAAAGACTTGCTTGACAAAAAGAGCTTCTCTGCAAGTTAACACGACTCCTATTGGCTGAGTTAGTCACGTGTAAATTCGTGTAAAATCGATAGAAATAAGAGGCGAAGCCTTGAAAAAGAAAGGCTATCACTCCTCGCATTTTTAATATTTCTCCACGATAATCACAGAGAATAAAATATAGGGTTTCCTTGATCGAATGAGCCATAGCTGAGGTCTCTACCATTACGCATTGCGGAGAAATCGTTTTTTAGATTTGTATCCATTTATGGACAGACGGGATACCATGTTTTCCCACCAACTCGCCATATATGGCGAGTTGGGAGGGAAAGAGCTAATAATATTCATATCTTAAAATATTATGTAAATAGGTTAAAGTTATCATATAGTTTAAATTTAATTTGGACATGGTCTATGCCGTTTAGTAGTGCCAGTTGTCTTATATATATTTTTAATTTGGTTTTAACGATCCAAAGAGTTTTTCTTTGAAACTCTTCATTATTCCAAATATAAATGTTTGCAATATCTAGGCGTTGCTTCTCCTTTAAAATAATTTCCTTTGTCATATTGAGTATTTTTAGAATCAGTCTTTCTTCTTTTTGTGGCCGTATATTATTATAGTTATATAATATTAAATTATCCGTGTTAACGTATTTACCATAAGAGATATTATTTGCGTATATGAATAGATTTCGTATTATAGGAATTATTGTTTGACATTGCGTAAATAAATGTTTAGGGTTATCTCTATTTATTTTACAAAATTTGCAGTTACGTATTATTATTTTACCGTTATGGTAGTTTGATATTGATTTTGAGGTAAACCAATCTCCATGTGGAATTATATTTTGAGCTATTTTATAGGATGTATCGCGTTCAATATTATTAAAGTATTTTTTTATGCCCTTTTTTGTAAGCCATATGTTGTCCCACGGTATTACTTCGTTGTTTATTTCTATTGCGGTTTTTATCGCCATATCTTTGATTAGTTCATTATATAGGTATTTTGTTTTCCCGAAATCCCAGTTATAATCGACCTTATTAAGTTTTAAAAAATTTTGCCGTAATTCTTTATAGATCGCTGTTGGGTATATTGTATTAGGTTTATTATTAGAATAGAGATCTTTATGTATTAATTTCATAGTGGAACCTAGGTTATATCGGGCCCACTCTTGCCATATTTCCGTGATAATATTTATTTGTTTAAGTTTATAGATTCGGGTTAATTTTAGCGCTTGTAGCTTTATTTTTATGTTAACGATGTTAACTCCACCGTCGTATATTGGAGCATGTAATTTATTTCTTGATTTTAGTTCCCATTTCATTGGATGCCATATAAATTGAAATATTGCGGTATTAATTTTATTTAGGTCCTGTTTTTTAATAGGAATGATTTGGCCAATGGAATTAATTTGGGGTAATACTAACGTATTGATCAGTAGTTTTTTTCCACGTAAGGTTAGTTTTCGTCGTTTATTTACATTAAGGATATTAATAGCATGTTTTATATATTTGTCCCAATTTAATTTAATCAGATCGTCATAAAGATTAAAAGAGAACTCCAAGGAATTTTAATATTATTAACAATTGAAATTGTAGGGGCAGTTTCGCGTAAAAGGGCCGTCGTTTCCGGATCATTAGTTATAACTTGGGTTTTGTTTATATTTATTTTCTGATCAGATATTTGTTCATAAAGTTCCAGTTCTTTAAATATAGGTTCAATTGATTTTGGGGTATTGGTAAATATGGTTAAATCATCGGCGTATTGTTCTGTTTTGATTTCTATAGTGTTTAGTTTATATCCGTTTATTAAAGTATTATTATTTAATTTTCGCGTTAGTATTTCCATGCCTATTAAAAATAGAATCATACTTAAGGGACATCCCTGGCGAATCCCTCTTTTTATTTCTATTTTAGGGGTAAAGGTTCCATTTATTTCAATAAGGCTATTTATATCTTTATACATAATTTTTATCCATTTGATTAATTGCTTAGGAAGGTTAAGTTTATCGCAGATATTAATTATGAATTTTGGTTTGGTTCGGTCGAATGCCTTTTCAAAATCTATTGCTAATATGGTTAATTTATTGTTAAATTCTCTTGCTGATTTGATGCTTGATTGGATATTGTTTAAGGCGTCGGTTATGTTTCGTCCTTTTATGCCACACTTTTGATTTTTGCTAATTATTTTATCAATTATTAGGTTAAACCGATTAGTTATTATTTTACTTAAGATTTTGTAATCGCTATTTAATAAGGAGATCGGCCTCCAGTTTTTTATATCGGTTTTTTCGCCCTTTTTAAATATTAATTTTATAACCGCCGTTTTCATGCTCTTTGTTAGTTGTTCCCTAAGAAAAATATTGTTAAATACTTCCTCAAGGTCGTATTTTATAGTATGAAAAAGTTTTTTATATAGTAAGATATTAAGTCCATCAATTCCGGGAGAGCTTGTCTCATTCATTTGGTCGAGTGCGTATTTTATTTCGTTATGGTTTATCGGTTTATTAATAATTTCCAATTCTCCGTCGTAAGTGATAGGCTTTATGTCGTTTAGATAATTTCCTTCATTGTCACTATATGTCGAATTTCCCCAAAGATTTTGATAAAATTTGTAGATCGCTTCCACCGTTTCTTTTGGGTTAGTTGTAAGGTTACCATTATCTTGTTTAATTTTAAAAATTGCGTCGCGTTTTTGTTTTATTTTTTCATAGGAAAAAAAATCTTTTGTTGGATGCTCTTCGTTTTCGATTTGGGGGATTTTTGAGCGTATCAATGCGCCGTGATTTAATTTCCGTTCATAAATTGCTATATTATGTTTTAGGGTTGCTATTTTATGATTATTTAGTATACTTGGTTGTCGATTTTCGATAATATTGAGATTATCGCAGGCCTTTCTATATCTTATTTTTTCTCCTTTATTTATTTCGCAGGAAATATAGATCAATTCATTTTTTAAACTAAGTTTAGCGTTATCCCACCAGAGTAATGGATCTAATTTTCGGAGTTTTTCGTTTCTTATATTTTCCCAAATAGTTGCGAGATGATCTATCACATCATTATGTTTTAATATAGAGGAATTTAATTTAAAAAAAGATGGACCCCATTTTTTATCATTTTCAATCTTTAGCGATATTATTGGGCAGTTATTATGATCAGAAATATTATTTGGAACGTGACGGTAGTTTATTATTATTTTATTTAAGTTTTTACTAATATATATACGATCGATACGCGATGCGCATTTTTTGGTTATACGAGAATATTCTATTTTAGATTTATGAAGCGTCCTAAAGGCGTCGTTTATGTTGCAATCTTTTTCTATTAATGCCAATTGTCGTCTATCCATCTGTCGTTTCGCGTTAAAGTATCCGTTTACGTCTATATTTTCCATTACCATATTGAAATCTCCTGTGATAATATTATGTTCATAGGGTGAATTATCGATATTCTCTTTAAGGGTAATTAACATATCTTGTCGTTCAATTCTACTTTTACATTTTAGATATATATTAAATATATTTATTTTTATGCTATTACTAGTTAATGTTATTTTATGAATTAAATTAGGAATAATTATATTATGCGTAACATTAAATTTATTAAGGATATGATTTCTAATTAATATTATATTTCCATAGGGGCATGGAGATGAGGAATCTGATACGACGGTATTTGAAAAAACATGGTAATAAAAGCGATTTGTCAAAGTAAGTACAGTTTTGTTATTGATTCTATGTGTTTCTTGTAAGCAAATTATGTCAATTTCGTACTTTTTGATATAGTAATCCAATTGTTCTATTTTTGTAGTTATTCCATTTATGTTTAGAGTTCCAATGTTGAGCGGATAGGATTCAATATTTAATAGCTCTATATTGGATCCATCCATTTTGACGAATTTGACATAAAATGGTGTTTTGTATGGGGGTGTTAAAAATTGAGGGTGTTAAGAACACTAGTTGTTTACGGATGTTTGTCCGTGAAGTCTCTTCCGTTTGGATGGGGATGCTGTTGATTGCATTATGTCTATTTCTATTCTTTCTATAGATCGTCTTAATGGTGGAGGGGTTTGTTGGGTTCGATATCTGATTTTTTTCAAGACGTGTTCTTGATGGGCTTTGTCAATGATTTTTTCTGGTGAGACGTCTTTGGAAGAAGTATTGGAATCGGTTATAATTGGAGAAGCCAAATTGTCATATTGTGGTGTTGTGGGGTGAGTGGATTTCCCAGGGTTGGGGTTTGAGGTGTGCTCTTCCGGCGTTTCATAGGAGCTAAGTCCTTCTGTTGGGTCGCATGCAGGTATTGGTGTTCCTTTTTTTCTTTTGGGTGTTTGAGGTTGTTGTTTTGATTTGTTGGGTGATTGGTGAATTATTTTCTTTCGTTGGTGATTTTTATTTTGGCTGGCTGGTGTCTCCGGTTCGGATTCAATAATGGTTATTTCTTCATCATCTTTATTTATTTCATTTTGAAGAATGTTAAATGGATTGTGCGTTTGGGTGGGTGTATCTGTGACATATTGGGCTGCTTGTTTGTATGTTTTCTTGGGTTGGATCCAATTGAATTGTGTGGGGTTTGCAGGTGTTGTTCGTACCATCAATGGTTGCTGTAGGTTACTTCGACACCTTCTGGTGATATGTCCATAGGTTTTGCAATTAGAGCAATAACCTTTCTTTGGGCAGCGGTTTTGTGTGTGACCCCTTTCCTTGCAATATCTGCATAGGTCCAGGTGTGATTCACCTGGTCGGGTCACAGTAATCCACTTGCCACCTATTTTGACAACTTTTGGGATATTATTGATGTTGATTTCTGTAAGATTGATGGCAAGCCATCCATTTTTTATTCCCGGAAAGTTTCGGTGATTACCAAAGTGGTAGCTTTTGTATTGGCCCCAATTGAATTTGTTAACCAAATATTTTATATGCTTTTCAGTTATTGTACAAGGGATGGGATGCAGGGTGACCGTTTCTACTGGCGCTTGAGGATAGTGCGCAACAACAGTCATTGATGACCCATTCGGACCAATGAAGGTAAGATCAGATGTATTTATGGAGTCGATCACTTGTTGAGTAAGCGTAACAGGTGGATCCTCATTATTTTCCTTCAAGGTAACCAGAAACTCGCAGTCCCTGAAACTTTCCATAATGACACCTTCGACTATGTCTGCCAGGTAGGAAAGTGGGCCCGCTTCACCAAAAACTTCCATGAAAGTGGAAACACTGATATGCTCCACATTTCCGGTAAGTTTAATTACAATTGTTCTTGGTAGTTCGAGATTAATGTCCGGGATCTGGTTTCCTGTCGTCATCTTCGTATTTGATATGTTTGGGTTGTGTTTATGATTGGTGTTGTGTATATGATTGGTTTTGGTTAGTGTGTATATGATTTGGTGTTCTGTTTTGGTAATGCTGAGTTATATGGTGAAAATTTGTAACCGTATGGTGGCGCTATATGATTGAAAATTTGGACAGGGCTTCGCCGTCAGGAATGTTGGAAAAAGCCTATAGTAATTATCTAATCGGCACAGCACGCGGAAAAACAATTATTAGTGTTGCCGTTTTTTGAAAAAAAAGAGTACAACAGTAAATAAAAGGCAACACTAATAATTTACCTCCAGAAAAACAGGAGGGGAAAAAAAGACAAAAAAAACAGTGCAAGTCAAAAAATCGTGTAAAGGGTGAGACAGAGCAAAATTTCGAACTTACTCAATCTCCTGTTTGTGGTGAGATGTAATAATCCAAATAATGCGCTGGCGATGAAATACTCCAAAAGGTAAATCCACAGTTTTGAAGAAAAGCTTCTATTTGCTGTTGGGCAAGAGGTCAATTCGTGCCTTATTCAAATAGAATATCGTTGTAACGAAAAACGGTCGTATAGTTAAAACGGCCATATCATTGATACTACAGGTCGGGATGGTTGCTATTTTTATGGTGATGGTCTGTACCACTAGATGAGTGCTTGTCCCACGAGGTGACATCAGCAACGGACGGCACAGCAGGTGCTGGGGGCAACAACAAGGCGATATTTGTAGGGGGGGTGATTTGTTCGACGATATTCGTCCGAAAAACGACCAGTTTTCTTGTTCAAAAAAAATTAAAAAAATTTTTTTTTCGGAAGTCTGGACTTCAAGATGAATTTCGACAGTCTCTACGTTGCTCGTCGTCACTTCCGGTCACATAAAACAGTACAAATAAAGTCGGTTTGATTTAAAAGTCGAATCGCGACGTTAAACGTACAATTCGCAGACGACGTTTTGCGCACGGCAGGAAATATCCTCATTTCCTTACCGCGCCGCACACGCGACGCACCGCTGCTATCCACGGGGTTCCACTTACCAATTGCAAGAGTAATTATCTTATTTAGAGTCGATGATTTGTGAAAATATTCCGCCAAAGCGGTTTCTTTTTTTTTTTTTTTTTTTTTTTTTTTTTTTTTTTTTTTTTTTTTTTAAGGGGGCGACTAAAGTTACCCCTTCCCCGAATTTTCGGCCGTACATAAAAAATACAAATTTATACATTAAGTACACAAAGAAGGGTTAAACCCTGTATACACATTATAATAAGATATACGAAATATTAATGATTGATTTTCAGGTTCAAATGGAAACAAGATGGTCTGAGGTTTGGTGATGGCGGTTCTTTAAGATGGAGGAAAATGCGGTTGCGGTGCTTGAAAGGGGAAGGAAATGGGATTATTCCAAAACAGAAGACCCTGCTAATACAATTTGAGGTTAGTCGGTTTCTAATTATATTTATGTTATATGTCCTTATCTACTTTAAGCCCATAAAAAAGAGAAACATAATATTACGAGATATAATTAAGATAGCAAAATAGTGCGACAGTATTAATATGGTGTGAACTGCAGTTTTAAATGGAATTTATCGTATATATAATTGATATCATATTTTGCAAGTAATTGACGTATAAATAATTTAAATTTGGTTTTTACAATCCATAAGGTTTTTCGTATAAATTTATTGTTATGCCAGAGATATGAGTTATTAATATCTAATTTGCGTTTTTCCAATATTATTGCGTATTTGGCTAGCGCTATCAGTTTAATTATGAGTAATTCTTCTTTTGATTTACGTTGCCCTTTGTTATATAAGATTAATTGCGTATTAACAATATACGTTTTCAGAGAGATCTCGTTTGCGTAATTAAATACTTGATTAATTATTGTATTTATTATGGGGCAAGAAGTGAGTATATGTGTCCAATTATCATTGACGCATTTACAAAATTTACAATTACGAATTAATATTTTATTACCATAGTTATTTGAGATATTTCTGTTTTTGTACCAATCGCCATGAGGGAGAATATTATGTGCTAATTTATAGGAGAAGTCACGTTCGGTGTTGGTAAAAAAGGGTCGGATGCTTTTCGATGTGAGCGTTATATTTGACCAAGGAATTACTTTATCGTTACTAATTATTATAGTTGGGGTGGCAATTTCTTTAATTAATTCATCGTATAGATCTTTAGTTTTCCCAGTACTCCAATTATAGTTACATCTTTTGAGTTTATAAAAATTATGTCGAATCGATTGATAAACGGGGTTGGGATAGATGGTGTTGGGTAGACTGATTATCTGATAAAGAGTCTTTATTGATTAATTTCATGGTCGAACCAAGATTGAAACGGGCCCATTCCTGCCAGATTTCTTGAATTTGCGTGAGATTAATTAATTTATAAATGCGGGTGGATAAAAGTGCGTCTAGTTTGGTTTTTATATCTGGGAATTGAAGACCCCCGTTTTTATAATTAGCAATTAGTTTGGTGCGTCTCATAAACTCAAATTTTAACGGATACCAAATAAATTTATAAATTTCAGAGTTTAATTTATGAAGATTGGCTTTATTGGGTACGATGGAGTCACCAAGAGAATTTAGAAGGGGCAAAATTAACGTGTTGATGATCGCCTTTTTTCCGTTGAAGGTGAGTTGACGTCGTTTATTAATATTTATTACGTTATTTATTTTAGTTATATATCGTTCCCAATTCTTTTCTCCGCAGTCATTTTCGAGATCAAAGAAAACACCGAGAATTTTAACGGTTTTGACAATAGATATATTAGGGTAATGATTTCTAATTTGATTGATGCTTAATATATCGTTACTAATAACTTGGGTTTTATGTAAATTTAATTTTTGATCGGATATTAATTCATATATATGGAGTTCGTTAAATATTTCTTTAATAGAGGATGAGTTATCTGGAAAAAATTGTGAGGTCGTCCAGCGTACTGTTCAGTTTTAATTTCGATATTATTTAAGCGATAACCGGTAATGTTTTGATTATTTATTAATTTTCGGGTGAGTGGTTCGAGGCTTATTAAAAATAGGATCATGCTCAGGGGGCAACCTTGGCGGATCCCACGTTTAATTGATATATTTTGCGTGAATGTGCCGTTTATTTCAATTTTACTATAGATATTATTATATATTATGTTAATCCATTTAATCAGGACCGGGGGGTAAGTTTAATTTTTCACATACTTTTAAAATAAAGGAAATACTAGTTCTATCAAATGCCTTTTCGAAATCTATGGCGATTACAGTTAAATCTTTTTTGAAATGCTTTGCTGAGTCTATTGATGCTTGAATATTGTATATTTGCGTTGTTAATTGTTCTTCCTTTCAGACCACATTTTTGATTTTTACTTATGATTTTATCGATTATTATATCGAATCGGTTACATATAATTTTACTTAATATTTTATAATCGCAGTTTAATAAAGATATAGGACGCCAATTTTTTAAATCTATTTTATCGCCTTTTTTATGTATTAACTTTACAATTGCAATTTTCATAGTGGGTGTTAAGGAACCTTTTAAGAATATATTATTAAAAATCTCTTCTAGATCGTATTTTATTATGGGGAGGAGTTTTTTATATACAGCGTAGGTGAGTCCATCGGAGCCAGGTGAGCCTTGTTCATTCATTTCATTTATCGCATTTTCAATTTCCGTAATAGTTATAGGTTTATTTAAGGCTTTTATATCGTCATGACAATCTATAGGCAAAAGGTCATTTAAATAATTATCTGGTGAAATAGTGGACGGCGTAACACCCCAAAGATCTGTATAAAATTTTTCGACGGCTTTTATTGTATCTACATTATTTATAGTTATGTTACCATGGCTATTATAAACTTTAAATATCGTGTCCTTCTTTTGACGATTTCGTTCATATGAAAAAAAATCTTTAGTAAGGACCTCATCGTTATCATAATGCCCAACTTTTGAACGAATTAGTGCTCCTTTATTTATTTTATTTTCGTATATATTAATATTATTTTGGATTATATCTATATTTTTATTTCGGATGGTTGTCTCTGTTTGACGTTGGAGATTTAATAAATGTTGGATAGCGTTTTCGTAATTAATTCTTTCGATTTTCGATTTCCCTTCCGAAAAATTTATCGCAATATTTTTTAAAAGTAATTTTCCGTTATCCCACCAATGTAGTATATTTGAGTATTTAAATTTTTCTAGTCTCCAATTTTGCCAAGAAATAAACATATTATCGGTAACGTCTATATTATCTAAGATGGAGTTATTAATTTTATAAAAGGATGGTCCCCAACGTTTTGAATTTTCAATATTAATGGAAAGAATTGGGCAATTATTATGATCGGAAAAGAAATTTTTAACGTGATGATAACGGTTTGCGAGTTTATTAAGATCTTTGCTAATATAGATTCTATCAATACGAGATGATGAGGTAGGCGTAATGCGGGAGTAACATATTTCAAATTTATTTAGACATCGAAAGGCATCATTAATATATTTCTCTTTTTCTAGTGAGAGGAGACATCGTCGATCTATGTGCGATTTTTTATCGAAACCCTGTTTCACGTCAAGAGCGTCCGTGACCATATTAAAATCTCCTAGAATAACGTATTTTGACCAGGTACCAGGGAAGGATATTGTCTCCAATGATATTAATAAAGTTTGCTCGTCGGTTTCTAGATCCACAAGGTAAATATACATTTATAATATTGAGTTCTATATTATTATTATATAATGTTAATTTATGCACCATATTATTAATAAGAACAGTATGACTAGATTTAAAATTATTTGAAATATGGTTTTTCAGGAGAAATGCTGTACCATGAGAACAACGGTGTTTGGGATCATCGGAAGTAACGGTGTTAAGAAAGACGGTATAATGGAATTGAGATTGGAGCTTTGAAATGGTTTTGGAGTCTACGCGGTGCGTTTCTTGTAGGCAAATTATATCGATGTTGTGTTGGTTGATGTAATTATACAGGTGAGTTAATTTATTTCTAATGCCATTGATGTTTAATGTTGCAATTTGAATTGGATAATTTGTTATATTATTGAATTTGTTCGTCGTTCCATCCATTAGGATTATGTGATAGATTTGAATTTATAATGGATTTAAATGTTCGTTGGTGTATATTTACACTAGAGAGTTATTTCATTGATCTTCTGTTCTTCTTCTCTTGCTGGGAGAATGGGGTTCAAAATTTAATTTCAGATGCTGGACAGATCGTTGTATGTTGGGAGGGTCATGACCGAGAACGTGAATTTTGTGTGCTTGTCGAATTATGGAGATGGCGGAGGTTGGTGAGTTTTCGTTGGATGGTTCCGAGGATGTAACAGGGCTAAAGAGATTTCTTATTACATCCACTGCTTGGTTCGTGTTTGGTGTTTCCTCAGTATTTGAAGCAGGAAATGAAAAGGATGAGACCTGGCTAATCGATGGGGATGGTGGTATGACAGTTTTGGGATCGTTTGACTGCGATTGATCTTCTTCTATGGCTGTAAGTGGGTGAGTCATTTTTGGGGTTGAGTTGTTTGATTTTGAGTTTCTTTTCTTTGACTTGGGTGAACGTTGGGGCAGTTGAATTTGTGGGCCACAGGTTATAATCGGTGGTGTCCTGTTCGCTGCTGTTCGTTTCTTCTTCCAGATTTGTATCGGCTAACATATTAAATTTGTTTCCAATTTTCAGGGAGGCGTTGATGCTCTGGTTTTGAGGCTTGAGCTGTTAATTTGGGTTTGATCCATTCACCGAGAGTTGATGTGGGGAGTTCGATATTGAGTTACTCCTTGATCCAAAATTGTTGGTTGAGCAGCTCGTGGTCCTGTTGCGATGGTGTTTTTGAGGTTGGAAGTTGGAGCGACATCTTCGGGTAAGGTGGCCGGTAGGTGTTACAATTTCCACAATATCCTTTTTTGGGGCACTTTTGTTGTGCATGACCCCGCTCCTTACAATATCCTA